>PVJC01014168.1:0-36847 GCA_004026665.1 Murina feae | reverse complement strand
CTCTGTGTCTCTGTGTACATGGTGAGTTGCTTTAGAGAAGGGGTCTTTCTTCTGCCTGCTAATAACTTTGTAACACCTCCCAGTGTCTGCTTCTGATTTTGGCTTGGGTGCACCCTCGGCAAATGTGGATGGACTGTGCAAATCCTATGCCTCACCCTGCTTGTCATAGCACTGGACCAACCTTCCTCCCTAACAAGGTCAAGGAGAGCTCCCTGGGAGCTCATAACAGAACCTGTGCTCCACTTGCTCTACTTTCAACATATTCAGTGTGCTGTGTACAACTCGGATTCCTTGGGAATCCTCCAGTTCAACAGGAACCACCCAAGACTTAGCCTCTCAGGAAGTTGGCACAATACATGAGGAGACAACACTAATTGCACTGCCACCACTCCACTGGATAAAATATTGAAAAAAACTAATTTCCTGCTTTGTTTGTTCATTTATATTGTTCTTTAGATTCCACGTATAAGTGAGATCATATGGTATTTGTCTTTCTCTGGGTGACTTATTTCATTCAACATCCTACCCTCTAGGTCCATCCATGCTGAGCAAATGGTAAGAAAAATTCAGTGTTATATAATCACACTATAAAAACTAAATAGCCAGTAAAGTATATTGGGTGGAGATTGTGTGTATGTGAGTGTGGTTACAAGTACAACAATAACCATCATTTATTTCAATGAGTATTATAATATAGTTTGAAAATAAGTCATGGTATAGAGACAAACCATGCATATTGAGTAGATCTACTTCTGTTTCCCAAGTTTGCCATTAGATTGATAAAATATGTACCTGTGTACAAAGTATGTATGTATATATATGTGTGTGTATATATATATGTGTGTGTGTATAGACATACATATACATATATGTCTGTATATGTATACATATATATACACACACACATTTAATTCTTTTTATTCAGCATATGGAGGTTAAGGAACAAATAAAATATGGAAAATTCTTTCCATTCTTGGATTCTGAATTTGCCCCTTGACATTTGATCATGTTTTACAGTATTTTCAGGCCTTTTGTATAATTTGTATCCAGAGTTCTTTTTGATAAAACCGCACTTATCTACTTGGTAGAGGCACTCAGAAGCTTCAAGATTTTTAAGACTTATTTTCAAGACAATAGTACGTAAGTTAGACCTTTTTCATGATAAAATCAGAAGAGAAAAATGAATTCAGGTCCACAATCAGTAAACCTAAATCTTTGGAGCTGGATAGGTTTCCACCTATAGAAAATTTAAACTTTTAGACTGGTAACAGGATTCATATAATATATTATATCATGTATCCAAGAGGTCTGGAACTTTATTCTGTATTCAAACACATTGAGTGGGAAAATATATGAATTTTCACTTTAAGTGGCACAAATAAAAACTGTAAATAATTTTATGTCAATTCAGACAAGGTTCTGCCACCAAACTAGTTCAGATCACGTAATATTCTACCATCAGAAGAGCGACAAAAATAGTTTTATAGCCTTTTAGGTTTTGGCTTCATAGATAATTGTGGCCAAGTACAATTTTAATCATAAGAACCAAAGGTTGGTGTTAATGACAGAACTCCAGATACAATTTTAGCCCCAAGACTTCTAATCACTCTGCCTGGCTCCAGTTAGAGTTTGAGAATAGGTTGAGATCCTTGCCCCAGGACCTCTATAAATACAATTTTAAATGATATGATGATGATGATGATGATGGTAATGATGCTGTTTTAACAAAATCAATTATTCATAAGGAGTAATAGAGTAAAATTCCTTTGGTCCCAGTGTCAGGGTTAAATAAAACCTGTTCCCATAATGCTTTCTGCTCCTTCTGTCATTGTCTGCTTTGCCTTGGAAGCCTGCACTGTATATTTTTAGATTTGCTGATTCTCTTTAACCCATTTCTCCAATGCATGACCTTCTACCACATTTATTGTTCTCTGCCTTTTTGAGGTTAAAATATAGTACTCTGTAGGATATCACTAAATCATAAAAAAAATATTAAGAACAAACAAGCTTTGTTTTATTTCAGGGAGCTATGAAAATACTGATCAATGTTGAGGTAATTTTTGTTTGTTTATGCTCTTAATGGAATTTTCTGTAGGTTTGGGCCCACATTAAAGAAAGGATATATGTATACATGTATAATTACATACCTATTTCATGATTTCAGATTTATTGAGTATTAAATTATGTCTTGAAAGATAAAGTCACAATAAGGGACAATACCTCTAAATAATAATGGCACAGAATAAAAGAATAATTGGTATGGGCTAGTGTTTATGCATAGCCAAGTTCTCGTTAAAGAATAATTTCAATACTGTCTCCCATACACCTAAACCAGAGTTACTAATAACTGCAAATATGAACACAAATTTCAGTCTCTCCCTTTACCTACTTTTAAGTCAGTTGACAGTTCTGTGCCTTGAAATGGGCCACACAGAGTGGGAGAACATTGTGAGGTTATTTTTTAAAAAGCTGGAGAGTACGTACATTTTGTCAACTTAATATAATGGCTGGGAAAGAAAACTGCAAGTGAGGGCAATCTCAGTATTGTGGTCACAGAGTAAAAACAAAGAGTGAATGACAAATTTAGAGTCCTAATTTGAAGAATGGGAATTGGATTTTCAATAGGAAGAGCATATAGAGTGGGAAGAAAGGGAAGGGGAGGACATTCTAAATAAGAGAAATATAAAGCACAAAGGAAGTGAGATCAAACCAATGAGATCTGCGTTGCTAGAAAAATGAAACTAAGGCAGGGAAGGAATATTGATTTGTGGAGGCCTCAAAGGACAAACAAGAGAATTGTATTTTCTTTCAAAATAAAACAGCACTGGTCTTGAGCAGCACATGACAGCTAAAGTCAGCATATAAAAATTATTTTAATAGTGGTATAGAATAAAAGACTACAGAGAGGACATTGCTTGGTCTATTGGAAAGGCCCTGTGATTTGATGTTTAGTGACTTAGAATAAGTGAGAAGAATTAGATTTTTTAAAACACTGTGGTTAGAGCTCTAGCTGGATAGTAGAGTTGGTTAGGACATCGAAGCATCATCCAGACACACCAGTTGATTCCTGACAGGGCACATACAAGAATCAATTTATAGTGGTCTTTATTATCCATAGATGAGTGAGGACATGTGGTATTTTTCTTTCATTGACTGGCTTATTTCACTTAGCATAATACTCTCCAGTTCCATCCATGCTGCTGCAATGGCAAGAATTCCTATATAATCAATGGACACAAGACACTGGGGAGTAGGGGAGGAGTGGGGAGGGTCAAGGAAGAAAAATAGAGACCTATCTAACATTTGTTGTAACACTATAAACAATAAAACAAAATTAAAAAAAAAAGAATCAACCAGTGGATGCATAAATAAATGTTGTTCCATTTATTTATGCATTCTCTCTCTCTCTCTCTCTCTCTCTCTCTCTCTCTCTCTCTCTCTCTCAAATAAATAAAATTTTTTAAGAAGATCCCAATTGAGGTCAACAGCATAAATTTAAAAAATAAATTAAAACATCACAATTACAAAATGGGCAGTCTTTATGATGGGGGATGAAAAAAAAAAAGAAAGAAAGAAGAGTAAAACTGACTTTAAGATTTTCACAACACAGTGAGGCAATTATGATGCCATTGATAAGAATGGTGAGGTTAATAGGAGATACTCTTAGAATGGCTCTTACGAATAAGATGAAAAAATAACAAATGTTGGAAATGTTGTGGAGAAAAAAGAACCCTCATTCACTACTGGTGAGAATGTAAACTGATGCAGTCATGATGAAAAACAATGCAGAGGTTCTTAAAAAAATTAAAAATCCAGTTACCTTATGACCAAGCAACCCCTCTTCTGGGTATCTACCTGAAAAAAAAAAGTGAAAATTCATATAGATATCTGTTCATTGCAGCTTTGTTTATGGTAGCCAAGACATGGAAACAACTTAAATGTCCTTTAGCAGATGATCGAATAAAGAAAATGCAGTACATATATATAGTGGCATGCTACTCAACCACAAGAATGGATGAAATCTTGCCATTTGGGGCAACATGATAGATCTTGAGAGTATTATGTTAAATGAAATAAGTCAGACAGAAAATGACAAGAGTCATATGATTTCACTCCTATGTGGGATGTAAAACAGAAAGCAAAAAAAGAACAAACTCAGTGACACAGATAGCAGTATGGTGGTTATCAGAGGGGAAGAGGTTGGGGGAGAGAATGAAGAGGGTAATGGGGGTCCAATATATGGTGATGGAATGAAATTAGACTATAAGTGGTGAGCACACAATGCAATATATAGATGATGTATTATAGAATTATACACTTGAAGCATACCGGGTATATAATGTTATTAACAGTGTCACCCCACCCAATACATTTAATTAAAAAATAAAATAAAATGGGAAATGAGAAGCAAATAGTTGGATTCAACACATTAATTTTCAGGGCCAGTTAAAACTTCAACGAGCATCAGAATCACCTGAAGGGTTGTTAACAGATTTCTGGGACCCACTCACAAAGTTTCTGATTTAATAGGTCTGGGATGGACCCAGTGTTTACATTTCTGAATACCACGTTTTCAGAACCACTGATTTAAATTATGTCTTCCGAGGATGAAGGTCTGGGGCCAACTGCATCAAGTATGGGAGTTATCCATACCCAGATCATTGTTGAAACTTTGTTGTGGAAATTTCTGATTTATAGCATTTTCCATCATTTTTATATTCTCTATCATCTGTTTCCTTAATTATATTGCTGGCATTAAAGTGAAATAACTGTTCAGTCCCTGGCAGTGGGAATACAAGGGACTGAAAGCTTAAGAAATAAAAACACAGACTCTGAAAATAGACAGTGAATGTACATGGAAGATGAGAGCATAGCTTTTGAAGAATGCAGCAGAGAGAGATTCAGGAGCACACTGCAATAAGGCATTGTGGGTAGGAGGAAAAAGGACCTCGAAGTACTTGACAGTGTACTCACAAAATTTCCTCTCACTCTCCATGAAGAAGCAAAAAGGTAGAATGTTCAAAGAAAAGTTAATAAGGCTACTTTGTATTTTAATTATTGCCAAGTACCCAGGTGCTCCAGTGAAGAGTTTCATGTACATGTAAATTACTTCTGTGCCCTAGCACATTTGCAGAAATCTAAATGAGATGGTGTTCCATTTAAAATTTAAATAACTCCCTTGAGAAAATGCCAACCAGATTGCTTCAACAAGAAGTCGATGCATAAACATGTATTTGTTATTTACTCGTTAATGTGTTCAGCATCTTAAAGTATTTTGCTGCTTTCGCCTGAAGCCTAAAGTCCTCTGTAATGTGAGTTGATGACCCTAAAATGATGTGGGGGGGAAAAGTAAACAAACAATACTGTGGGAGATGCGGAGTACCCCATTTACAGGAAGACTTTTCTGTCCCTTTCAGAGAGTGTGGTTACCAAGAGCGATGCTCCATGTCCCCGGAGGGCTCAGGCATCGCACAAAATGGCAGGTCCGGATCCACGAGTGCAGCTTTTTTAATGGGTGACTCATCAGAGGGACGATCGTCTGAGACCCAGCACTCAGGACGAAGGGGTGAACTTGGCTTTCTTTGTTCAGCTGGCTTGGGCGGACTGAGTCAGCCTCAGTTCTGGGAAGGCAGCTGCCGGCAGAAATGTGCATTCCACATTCTCTCTATTCTGATTGGAACTTACCTCTTATAGGATCCTTTCAAGTTAGGAAGGGGATGGGAAGAAGTTCAAGTTCAATGTTTAATCCTTGACGATTAACTTCCATGCTCCCATTGGGGAACATTTCAACTAAAAATGGATTATACTTTTAAAAATACCCCTAGGATTTCTTGGACATAAACTTGTGGCTTTTTTTTTTTCTTAAAAAAAAGAAAGAAAAAAACAGACACATACACACAACAACAGCATGATGAGTTAAGAGTCAATGAATCAGAACCATACGGATTACATTTTCCCTGAGATTCCCATGGGTTTGAAAGTCATGAAGAAAAGGGCACTTGGCAATATGCATTTGAGATTTTACCAACCAATAACGTTCGAAAAATAGTCTGCAGTGCTTTGGTGGACACAGACCTGTGCCAAATTCTTTCATTTTTATGAACTGTCCTGCAATTAAAAAAAAGAAAAGAAAAACAAGGCATAAAAGTGACTTAATTGTAATTTAATAAAGACACGGAATGCCGCTTGTACAACAGCTAGAGGCTAGCTTTCGGAGGGATGGGCTGAGGGTGTGTGAGAGCACATCGAAATGAAGCAGGAACAGTCGTGCCGTGGACTGATAGCTCAGCGACACGGCAGGAGAACCTGATGCTGACAAGAGAATGTTTTATTTTATGACCATTCCCCCTCCTCACCTCAATGAAATGAAAATCACAACAGTAACGCAAACATTTATTTTAAGAAAAGCAACATAGCGATGCTTCTCTGCATGCATTGCTGACTTTCTGTTTGCTTTGAGTACACAGCATGCCAATCAGCTGACACCGGGGCTGAGACGGTGCTCTGAAGGCCTCAGGTACGTCTAGCAGGTAACGCACAGCCAGGTTTATACAAACTTTGACGCTTTTTCAAATCAAAACAAGTTTCAAGTTGCTTCATTCACATGTTCAAAGACATTAACACAATGATTGAGGAGGAAATTACTTTTTAAAGAAAAACTCAGTTCTGTTGTCTTCAGTGTGTGCTAAATGTGTTTCAGCCATAGAAAAGTTCTTAGTGGAATATTTTTCCCGTGTCTTTTTCTGGTGGATCCATTACCAACATCTCATTCACAGACGGATTCACAGAAGATCCTACTCAATGACTTGCACTCATGTAATCGCTTAGAAAGTAGCTATAGAAAGACAGACATTTTCTAAATATTCCCTGTTGAGTTGAAAGGAGAGGTAAAGAGGAATAGAATGCACAGGGAGAGCTTTTATAGAGATGGAGACCAGAAGGTATGATCATCTTCGTAGTGTTTTACCCATGGACCTAAAATTAAGGTCACAGGCAGTGACACCAGCAACCTTGACAGGCTCCAGATTTGGTCTTGACCCTGGGAATGTGGATTCACTTTTTCTTACTTGGCCTGTGGGTTTTAGCTCCCCAGAAGGAAGGCTCCTGTGAGCATACTAAGATCTATCAGAAGCACTTCAGTTTCTAATAAGCTAGTAATAAGGGCAATTTTTAAATTTTTTCTATTGATTAAGGTATTACATATGTGTCCTCATCCTCCCTTTGCCCCTTGCCCCTCATGCTCATGTCCTTACCACCCTGGTGTCTGTGTCCATTAGTTAGGCTTCGATGTATGCATACAAGTCCTTTGGTTGATCTCTCCCCCTTACTCTCACCCTCCCCTACCTTCCCTCTGAGGTTTGACGGTCTGATGAATGCTTTTCTGTCTCTGGATCTGTTTTTGTTCATCAGTTTATATTGTTCATTATACTCCATAAATGAGTGAGATCATGTGATATTTATCTTCCTCTGACTGGCTTATTTCGCTTAGCATAATGCTCTCCAGGACCATCCATGCTGTTGCAAATGGTAGGAGTTCCTTTTTACAGCAGCATAGTATTCCATTGTGTAGATGTACCACAGTTTTTTAAGCCACTCATCTGCTGATGGACACTTAGGCTGTTTCCAAATCTTAGCTATCATAAATTGTGCTGCTATGAACATAGGGGTGCATATATCTTTTCTGATTGGTGTTTATAATTTCTTGGGATATACTCCTAGAGGTGGGATCACTGGGTTAAATGGGAGTTCCATTTTTAGTTTTTTGAAGAAACTCCATACTGTTCTCCATAGTGGCAGCACCAGACTGCATTCCCACCAGCAGTGCATGAGGGTTCCTTTTTCTCCACATCCTCGCCAGCACTTGTCATTTGTTGATGATAGCCATTCTGGCAGGCGTGAGATGGTACCTCATGGTCATTTTTATTTGCATCTCTCAGATGATTAGTGACTTTGAGCATGTTTTCATATGTCTCTTGGCCTTCCTTATGTCCTCTTTCGAAAAGTATCTATTTAGGTCCATTGCCCATTTTTTGATTGGGTTGTTTATCTTTCTTTTGTTAAGTTGTATGAGTTCTAATAAAGGCAATTTTTAAGTGAGATCCAAGATGAACTGGGGAGTCATTTATGGAGCAGATCCTGCTGGGTGTATACATTATTACTTGGGCAAACTAAATTAGTTGCATAAATTTGAAATATTTGGAAGTCAGTCCCTCTACCTTCCTAACCTCAGCAACATCAAACCACAGGCAGGGAGGGTGACCCTGGAAAGGGATTTACTCAGGTGATGGGAAGAGAGACCCCTCATCCAAACATTGAGGTGTCTACAGTCTTTCTTTAGAGAAAAATATATCCATCTAAAGGGCTTTTGTATTTCCAAGGAGGAGGACCTGAGCCTTTATGAATGTTAAAGTTTGCGAATGCCATCATGATTTTCCCACAAAACAAGCAAAAGCACAGCGAACATCTACATATCTCTTCAGACACGTGGTGATTTATCTCTCTCCCGTACTAAGCATATTTTTACTGTTTCTGGTACATTCTGACTCTGTTTTTCAATCTGCTTTGACTTGTTTCCTCATAGAACCCACAGGGGAACTCAGTTCCCTCACAGAGCAGAGCCGCTGCGAACCTTGATATACCACTTTTCAATCTATCAGAGAATTCCGTGGTTTTTCTCTTAGCTACTGTTTGGTTTTTGTTTTGGGGGGTTTTGATGTGTTTTTTTTGTTTGTTTTTTTTCTACAAACCATTAATTTATTTTTTTTCTATTACCTAATACAGTATTTTTTTTCAAGACAGAAATTGGGAAAAAATGGACATGTTAATGATGAAAAACATAGTAAAGATAAAATATCTCGAGATCTAGACAGATATTATTAAAAAGCTGAAAGCAGCAAGTTTTAGGCTCAATTGCTTTCTCAATGAAATTTAAAGTAGTCAACAGTGTATTAAATGTTGAAGAATAAAAGAAAATGAAGAATTTGTAAAATAAATTAATATAACTGTTTCTAAAAGAAAAGTTACATGTTTAAACCTCTCTGCCATGTTTAAGCTTACTGTTCAACTTCTGCACATTTTTTATATTATTCATGTTCTCATACTTTCAATTGTATGTAGTTCTTTAGTAAATATAGTATCCCAGTAAAGGACTTTAAATATTTGAATGTCCCTGAGAAACATTTATGCACGTACTAAAAACAGTGAGTTTCTGTTATGTTCTGGGCTCTTTCATATGTGCTTTGGATATAGAAATGAACAAGCCAGATGAGACACAGTGTTTGCCTTCATAGGGCTTACCGTCCAGTGGGTATAAAAATAAGTAAACCGGCAATCACAATGGAAAGTGACAAGATCGGCATTCAATATTCAGGTTGCCATAGGAACTTGCAAGTAGAAGCACTAAGAAGGTAGGTGACTTGGGTTGGGAGAGAATATTGGAATATCCCCCTCGAGGGGTGGCCTCAAGGTCCAGGTCCAAGTTTGAGGTGCATATGTCTCGAAGGCCATCCATGAGAATGGGTCACCTCAGTAAGGCGTGAGCCCAGACATTCATGCGGCAGCCTCCCCTCAATGCAGCATCTTTTCTTTCTCTAACATGATGCATGGAGGAGGCAAAAATTGAATTTGTTTTAAAAACTTGGTCTTGGAAAGGAAGTCAGTTGTGAAGGCTAATAGAAGTGAGCTACTCTAGCTCTAACTGGTTTGGCTTAGTGGATAGAACGTTGGCCTGCAGACTCAAGGGTCCCAGGTTTGATTTCGGTCAAGGGCATGTACCTTGGTTGTGGGCACATCCCCAGTGGGGAGTGTGCAAGAGGCAGCTGATCCATGTTTCTCTCTATCGATGTTTCTAACTCTCTCTCCCTCTCCCTTCCTCTCTGTAAAAAATCAATAAAATATAATTTAAAAAAAAGAAAAAAAAATAAAGTGAGCTACTCTAAGAAGCAGAAGTGAAGATGAAGCAAGCTAGTATAGGAAATTAATGGCTTTACATCCTACTCAAAGGGCAAAAACTAAAACCATTCCCTCTAAGAACAGGAACAAGACTAGGGTGCCCACTGTCACCACTGCTGTTTGACATGGTACTGGAGGCGCTAGCCATAGCAATCAGAGAAGAAGAAGAAATAAAAGGCATCAAAATTGTAAAAGAAGAAGTAAAACTGTCAGTGTTCGCAGCTGACATGATGTTGTACATAGAAAACCTTGAAGACCCCATAAAAAAACTATAGACTTAATAAATGGTCTCAGCAATGTACAAACAGTGCTTTACAAACCAGAAAGGGGATAGTGCCCAAACAGCTGAGGTCTGACAGATGGTGATGGACACCCACATGCAGCCCCTCAGCCAGGCTCTCTGGCTCTTCCTCCACAATGTGCCTTGTATGTGTCAACTTTTCTTACTCTGTTATTACTCCCTAGACAGGCCACCATTGTCCCTCCCTATCCTACTGTGCTTGTCTCCTAACAACCCCTGCTTTTATTTTTGCCCCATAGCACCCCATTTACCACAGAGAATACTGTAGAAATATCAGTCAAATCAGTTAAAATCCTCATTGGCTTCTCACTACTCCTAGGAAAGAAGTTCTGATTTCTGATTCTATTGCACAAAGGGCTCCCTGACGGGGCCTGTCTCTCTGAACACATCTTGTGCCACCCTGGTCCACTCTTCTCCTGCCCATCAACCTTCATTTTGTTCCCAACAGGCCCAGCTCTTTCTCACCGTGGCCCTTGCTCTCTGCTCTTCCTGCCTGTGGTGCTTTCCTTTCATCTTAGTCCTTTTTTCCAGATCGCGCAGGCTATCTGCCCTCCAGTGCAGCCGTCTAATAACTCTAGCACATCTTTCTATTTTGTATCTCTGCATAGATGTAGTTATTTTCTCTTTTTTGTTGTTGTTGTTGATTGTCAGCTTCCTCACATAAAATGAAGCTCTTTGAAAACAGAAGCCTGCCTCTTTTGGGGAAGTGGAAGCTATTGGTTAATGAGTGGTTCTCAGATCTTCTTTCTGCAAATGTAAAGCTGATTACATCCTTAAAAAGAAAATCCTATCAGGAGGATTCTAAATGCAGACAAACTCCCTTTGTCTATGAGATTGCTTTTTTCCAGGACTTCATAGGATTTAGGATCAAATGCACGTGAAGAATTACAAAAAAGACTGTATACATACAAAGGGGGAAAGGGAGTGGGAAACACAGAACATAACATGCAAAAACATTAACACAGCAACTATCACATGTTAGGCGCCAAAATCTCTTCCCTGGTCCAGGTATTTATCACCCATTATTCACTAATCCCTGTATTCATTCACTCACCAGATGTAGTTCACCAAACCCCGGGGCAGCAGTAGACACTGATTATAAAAGAAGCTTGTCTTCAGATAGGGATAAGAAGTAAATCCACCAAAAACAGTTAAAGGCTAGAAAAGCCAAAAGGAACTTAAATCGCCCAGAATTGAATACATTCAACATGAAAATTTTTCTAAGTCAGAAACTTGGATACATGAGTGTGGGAGGATCTAGTGTGTGTTTGATCTTAGAAGCATTATTGATTCTCTACACTCTTAAAGGTGAGGACTAAATCTATAAATGTGCTACATATTATTTACATTTAAATATATGTTTAAGTATTATTCTACTTGCCATTATGGTGTCACAAATTACCCCAAATACAATGACATAAAATCATGATTTATTATGTATACACATTCTAGGTTACAACTCAGGAGGAGCACTGTTGGTTAGCTCGCACTGAGGGCTCTTTTGTAGTCGCAGTCAGATTCTGATGGATGACAGTCATCTGAAGGCCGGACTGGTGCTTGAGGATGTACTTCCCTCCCAGGTGTGACAAGTCAACCAGGGGCCTCAATTTTTCTCCATATGGGCCTCTCCAAGAGCAGCTTTAGTGTTCTCAAGGTGTCCAGCTTCCCTCAGAGTGAGTGATCCAAGAGATCAGGGAGGAAGGTACCTGCCTTTTACAATCTTGAGAGTCACACATTGTCCCTTCTGACTCCGCGGGTCCAAGCCTAGTCTGGACTCACTGTGAGAGGGAGCAACTCAATGGTGTAAATATCAGGGAGTGTAGATCTCGGGTGGCCCTTTAAGGGCCATTTTGGAGAATGCTAATGGCAATATCATTAAATGTTAACATTTTGGGTAGTTAATATGCTTAGAGGATGCCCAAGGACCATAAAAGGATTTTTCCATTACTAAAGTGAAGGAAAATGAATCAATTGTAGCAATCAGTAACATAGTTTTAAAAATATTTTGTATACTTATAAACTTTTAAAATATAAACTTTTAAATAAAAATTATTCTTAACATGTAAAAACACTTAATTGTATAAGAGAATAAAAAAATTGTAGTAATAATAGAAAATTCCAAATATCTTTATTGATGGGGTCATTTATTCATTCATTCTTTGACTTACCCAAGCATATACTCTACTAATGTTGACTGAATAGCAATTATAGACATAGTCCTGTGAAAGCAGGTGTGAAAAAGTGATTTTTGTCATTGGTTTTTCAAAAGTAACTTAAGTCAATAAATCACAGAAAGAAATGACTCTTTGTACAGATTGCTGCCTTTAAAATATTCCAAAAAAGTTTTGGAACATTTAGACCCATTTCCTGACAATTTTCCACTGCTCCTTCCAGTGCAAACCCACAGCCAGTACCAGGAGGGCAGGGGAGAGCATTAAAACATGATTTGAATAATCGTGAGTTTAATGCATAGTTGGTTTTTTATGTAAGGCCTCACGCGTGTGTGTGCACACACTTATGCACATCCCTGTAAAGTATTGGTTTGGCAATAAGTTGTGCAGCTGTGCAGCTGAATTTTGATCTTCAGGGTCTTCTCTCTGAAAATCAAGTCCAGATGACTCTAAAACCAGCTGACGGTAAGAATGAGAGAACAGTTTTTACCAAATTTAGACCCACTCAAAGCTTCATGAAATCTAAGTTTAGAATGAACCAAAATTTCCCGATCTCTCCAGATTTTGCTTTGTCTGGCACTGGGGAGTGCAGCTTTCCAGTAATTTAAAAGAAAGCAAAGAGGAGAAACAGTAGCAGCAGTTTGTGAAATAAATTCTGCAACTTCTAAATTAAACAGATAAAATGGCACCCTGATACTATGATAGTTAATAACGTGTCTATCTGTAGAAGGATTCAGTCACCCTTTAGGGAGTGTGTAGCTCCAAACAGGTGGGAATAGGAGGCTCTTTGGTGAAGTTCTTTCGAGTTTTACTAAACCTGAAGCATTTGAAAACTTGGAAATAAACGAGCCCAAACTACCACTGGATTTATAATAGATATTGTGTTACAGAATTGAGGGTATTTAACATTTATGAAAAGAATCATTCAATAATACTGTTTGGATTGCCATATTGCAGACAGGTGTTCCATACATAAGTCCCTAAACTCTGTATTTGCATTTCTAGTCTGGTGTTCTCGTGAAATTTAATCATTATGGCTCCTGAGTCTAGCAACTCAGCTGAACACAGTTGAATATATACAAATTTACATAGCAAGTTTTGTGCCAACAGAGGATCTTTATGCTTATATATATCAGTGACATTCCTGGACAGTCTGATATTTTGCATTAAACCCCAGGTGAGGTCAGACTTGAGATATCAATTAAATTAGGCTAGCTTGAAAATTACTATGATATGAACAGATGTAGTTTCTTTATCAGGAGTTAAAAAAAAAAAGTCATCTATTTCAGGAAGTGAAACCTGATTGCATGAAACTGAACCCACGCAAAACTGAAGCTATTCAGACAAAATTTCCACCAAGAAAGCTCTACCACGCCATTCTCTAAGATATTAACTGTTCAGTTTTTCTGTGACATTTAAAGTGATCGATCAGAAAACTTAAAAATGAATAGTTGTCTTAAAGAAGTTCATTGTCCTTCCTCTTTTCAAGTGCAAAGCCACAATCTGTTCTTTGTGCTGACTTCCTTTTGAGAGCACGTCCACTACACAAGAAAAACAAGAGTTTGAAGAAAATTTTGTGTTTTCTTTAATACACACCACTCTCTTTGTCAATGTTCATGTAAATATTCATTCACAGGTCTAGTTATCCCTGAGCATCATGCACTCTGACATACATGACATTATAAAATTGACTGGAGAAGATTTCTCTTCTTTTCAGTTACTCTAAAGTTTTTTTTAATTAAATCTTTATTGTTCAGATTATTACAGTTTTTCCTCTTTTCCCAGCCCCCTATAGCTACCCTCCACCCGGTTCCCACCCCATGCTCTGCCCTTATCCCCCGCCCACTCTCCTCATCCTTAGGTGTATGATTTTTGTCCAGTCTCTTCCCGCACCCTGCCACCCCTTTCCCCCTGAGAATTGTCAGTCCACTCCCTTTTTATGCCCCTGATTCTATTATATTCACCAGTTTATTCTGTTCATCAGATTTTTTATTCACTTGATTTTTAGATTCACTTGATAGATATGTATTTGTTGTTCATAACTTTTATTTTTAGCTTTTTCTTCTTCCTCCTCTTCTTAAAGAATACCTTTCAGCATTTCATATAATACTGGTTTGGTGGTCATGAACTCCTTTAGCTTTTTCTTATCTGTGAAGCTCTTTATCTGACTTTCAATTCTGAATGATAGCTTTGCTAGGTAGAGTAATCTTGGTTGTAGGTTCTTGCTATTCATCACTTTTAATGTTTCTTGACATTCCCTTCCGACTTGCATAGTTTCTGTTGAGAAATTAGCTGACAGTCGTATGGGTACTCCCTTGTAGGTAACTAACTTTTTCTCTTGCTGCTTTTAAGATTCTCTCTTTGTCTTGTGCCCTTGGCATTTTAACTATGATGTGTTTTGGTGTGGTCCTCTTTGGTTCGTTTTGTTTAGGATTCTCTGCACTTCCTGGGCTTGTAAGTCTATTTCTTTAACCAGATAGGGGAAGTTTTCTGTCATTATTTCTTCAAATAGGTTTTCAATATCTTCTTCTGGCACCCCCATAATTTGGATGTTGGTATGCTTGAAGTTGTCCCAGAGGTTCCTTACACTATCTTCATATTTTTGGATTCTTTTTTCTTTTTGCTTTTCTGGTTGGGTGTTTTTTGCTTCTTCATATTTCAAATCTTTGACTTGATTCTTGGGATCCTCTATTCTGCTGTTGGATTTCTGTATAATATCTTTATTTCAGTTAGTGTATGCTTAATTTCTAGTTGGTCCTTTTTCATATCCTTGAGGGTCTCACTGGATTTATTGAGGGTCTCACTAAATTCATCAGCGGTTTCTAGAAAATTCTTGGGTAACCTTATAACCTTGGTTTTGAACTCTATACCCAGTAATTTGCTTTTCTCTATTTCTGTCATTTGTGACCTGTTTCTTAGTCTCTGCATTTTGGCTACTTCCCTGTGTTGATAGAGTGTCTTTGTGTGCTAGGTGTCCTATAGGGCCCAGTAGCTCAGCTTCCCCAATTACCTGAGGTAGACAGTCTTGGTGTACCCCTTTGTGGGCTTTGTGCACAGTCTTGTTGTAGTCAAGCCTTGATTGTTGTAGGTATCACTGGGAAGAATTGACCTTCAGGCCAATTGGCTCATGAGAATCAGCTGTGTCTACAGTGGGAGAACTTCTGTGATGGAGACACCCTTATGGGGCAAGACTTGCTTCAGTGGGGCTTTGGTGCTCACTGAGTCTGCCCCCTGAGTGTGTCCCATATGGATCTGAGGAGTTGTAATATGGATGGTCCCACTCTGACCACTGGGTACACTGGCTCTTGGATCTCTAAGGAGGTGCTAATTTAGCCTCTGCCTGAGGTTACCCAGTAGAAGCTACAGAGAGAGCTGCAGATTCCTCTTCTTTGTTTGGGGTTTGGAGGTGTCCAGATGAGGCCCAGCTGTGAAGCAATGCAAGCTGCTATGGGGCCTAAGGTCTTCTTTTAGATATTCTGGGTCTCTCTGACCTAGCTGCAGTTTGTTAGGTAATTTTAGATTGCAAAGGGCCAGGTCATTCATATGCAAAAGCCTCTGCGCACAGCTTGAGTAGGGCGAGGTCTCAGGGAATCAACAGGGTGGAGCAAACAGCTATGGCTGATCCTCAGCCCTGCCCTAAGAGGACCCAGGTCTCAGCATCCCGCAGTAATCACTGAAAACACCTCTGAGAGAAAGTCGCCCTCGAGTTCCGCCTGATGCCAGACAATCCAGATTTTCCCCATATGAGTCGGGGTCCCCAGAGACTCGCCCAGAACTGGAGTTCAGAGGAGTCGAGAGTTTGTGACTCCTTCCCAATGGAAAGAGATGACCATGTCTTCAGTTGCCAGCCCTTTCCATGCATGCCTCCGTACCTCTGCACTTTACTTCTGCACTTCTACTGAGTCTCAGTATGCTTTTCTCTTTCCTTCTAGTTGTAGAATTTCCACTCATCCAGCCTTCCTGTGGTTCTGGGTGATGTCTTTTGTCTTTTAGTTGTATTTTTGAAGTAGTTGTGCAAGGCAGCAATTTTAGGTGTTTACCTATGCCGCCATCTTGGTTTCTCTCTACTCTAAATTTTTGCTTTGAATAAATGATTAATCACTTAACTCAGTGATGAGTTAGATGTTCTAGGATTACTGAAAGGAAAAAAAATTCTATCAGGATCTCCCTCTGACCTTACCAACAGAACATGATGAAATCATGCCAAGATCCCACTTAAATGTGGGATCTAATGAACAAAATAAACTGATGAATAAAATAGGTCCAGAGACATGGAAGCACGGAACAGACTGACAAATCTCAGGGGGAAGGGGGTAGGGATATAGGAAGAGGTCAAACAAAGGATTTATATGCATCATCTGTGGACATATACAGTAGTGTGGTGAAGGCCTGGGGATGGGGGAAGTCAGTAGGGTGGAGGATGTCAGTGTGGGGTGGGTAGAAAGGGGGACATCTATAATACTTCAACAGGAAAGATAATTTTTAAAAAAGAAATAATGGCAACAAAAATCAAACCCAAAACAAAACAGGTCAAACTGAGACCAGCAAAGAGAGATATGCATCTCCATTTTCTAGGACAGATGTAATGGCAGCAGCATCAGGTCAGGGTAGGAATCTAGAAAAGAAAAAAAACAACACAAATTCAACGGTAACCCAGAGTTAATACTTAGAGATAGGACCAGAAAATGTGTCAAATTCAATTAGATAAATTAGGGGAATATGAAAATTCACAAAGAAGAAAGTAAAATCTACACATAATGTCACCCCCATGATATAATGTTCATAAAATTTCAGAGTATTAATAGAACATTACCGTTACTTTTTTTAAAAAAATAGAGGGAATATTTTATAAACATTGCTGTTTTCATGTGCTAATAACTATTCTGTATTTACATGGCTGCATAGTATGGAAGTATTATTTTACTTCACCAACCTCTTATCGCTGGACCTTTACCATATACTCAGGTTTAGTTGGAACAGTTGCTCTTGTACTATTTTAAATGATGCTGTGATGTGAACTACTTTACAATTGTGAATGAATCTTTATATGAGATGAATTACTAAAAATGGAATAACTAGGTCTGTGGGTTTGCATAATTTTTCATGCACCTGTGGAGTCCTGAATACATTCCTCTAGAAAAGTTAAGTAACCGATAACCACCAGTGTAGGCAAGGTCCCAGTCCTTGCAATTGTGCCTCAGTGAGTCTTAGATGTATAGTCCCTAAGGCTGGAATTCAGGAGCAAGAGGGGAAAGCCAGGCTAACCTTGTGTGTAATCATGCTTCTTCAGCTTTCTCTGCTTATTACATGCCATCTTATAAGGGGAACACATGACACATAGAATTGCTGGTCAGTGCCAGGTGGTAGGAGGCAGGGTGAAATTAAGCTTCATAATGTTTATCTAAAGATGGAGAGAGATGTATTGGCTTCCTGAAGGTAATATAAGCAACTCAAGACACAAACTAAGAATAAAATGCAGGCTAGTGACTATTGAGATAATTACCAAGCCAATTTTTCTTATCCCAGTTTAATTTCTAGGTTAATTTAAAATTAATAAAAGATGTCAGGTGAATAGCTTTGAAGGCTCCTGCCTTCCTAATCTATGATCCGAACAATAGCATGCTTCTAATAGCATCATTCGCAAGTGAGCTGAAACTGTGTCCTCTCCATAGCCATAACTCAGGATGATGGCAGAATTATATGTGTCTCAGAAATTCAGCCAAATCAATATCTCGAGCCTTTTTAAGGGCCCTGATGAATGGAAAAGCGGTGGGGCGGGTGTAGACACACAGACAGGCAATGTAAATCGAAGTGATTAAATCACTTTAGTCATGTTTAATTATTCTGTGGTCATTTTACTCCAGATTATCTTTCTTGGTTTACTTTCTGGCTCTCTTCAAATATCATGTAAGTACAAGACAGCAGTTTTGACAAGCGCACTGGACAGGGGAACCAGGATTCTTGGCTTTGCTACCAAGTGACTGAATGATTTGGGGTAATTACCTTAACCTTTCTGGTTCCCAGTTACTTAATTTGTCATTCAGTAACTTATAACAAGCAAATACCACTAATCAATATAGAGATGAGCCAGGGTAGCCTATGTGGTGATTAAGGTATTTGACTCTGAAGCCTAATTACAGGTTCAAATCCTGGCTTTATACAAGGCTAATAACCACACGACTTCGGGAAATCTGCTCAACCTTTCTGTCTGTCAGACTCTTCAACTGTAAAACATGAATAATAACAGCATCTACCTGTGAGTCCATGAGAGAACCCAGCGATATAGTTCTCACCTGTCGTACAGTAAGCCCCTGCTCACTGCTAGCTGTCAGCAGTGTGTACTCATCGTAACATAGCAGAACTTTATTACATAAGGCCTCTCAACTATTCTAATTTAGTAATCCTCTGGGTTAATGTTGTTATTGCACCAATTTGAGCACTATTTAGTCAGCCCTCTATCTTTACTCTCCATAATGATTTGCTTTTATGTCTCCTAGTTTAAACAGCCTCATTTTCTAAAAAAAATTTTTTCTACTTAGGGAGGCCTCATTTCATCTTTATCTTCTTGTTTCAGACCTGCTTTCAACAAATACTGATAGAGCTGCTTGTATTCATAATATAATTATACCTGACTAACTTTTAAGATAAAACTTCAAATTCCCAAGAGCCTAAAATGTGTACCTTAGTTTTTAAAAATTATTTGAATCCTATCAGTCATTCCATTGAATAAAAACTTAGATCACACAGTCGTTGTTGAAATTAGCTTTGCGTGGCACCCTTCGGGCCCACCTCTGAGGCCAGCCTCCTTTCGGCAGGACTCACACTGCAGAGCTCCTCCCACTGTTCCCAGGGGGCTTCAGTGTAAAAGGAATTTTATTAAAGTAAAAAGAATTTTTATTAGTATCCAAAATTTAATTCCACATCTTAAATTACTTCTGTTTTCATGCAGTAAAAGTAAAATTAAATATGCTATCAACATAAATGCAGAGATGGCCCTGCACAGATTATATTAATATTTTGATGGTGGAACAGTCTTCCATGTTAAGAAGAAATATATTAAAATAATACAAGGCATTAAAAGGCTCTTATTTGAGTTGATGAAAGGGTGGCAAGTAATAAAACACATGCAAAAAAATCTGTTAATCTATCTATTGGTCTATCTATCTTTCTACCTACCTATCTATCCAATTACACCCGATATAAAAAGATAAAACTGTCACTATCCCAATTGGAGATATTTTAGAAAGCTGTAATTTTTCCAGGATTTATATCAATAAGATAAAAAAGAACAAAACCACTCTTAGAAAAAAGATTCACCCTGCCCCCACTTGGTTAGGGAATAAAAGATTTCCCCCTAAAATATTGTTATGTTAATTTTTGAGAAAAGTATTTGAAGTAATTATAATTTATGATTTTTGCCTTTAATATGAATGCAAAAAAAGGATGACTTTGTGTGTTTTTAGCTCCCTATTTGTCATACCTAAGTAAATTGGGGGATTATTTTAAATTTAAAATACATAATGTAGGGAAATCAGAGCAATAACTAAACTTTAACATCAAACATTCTGATGAGGATCGCACCTCATCAATTTGAAGTGTTTTCTAAATATGCAGAGTGATTGGAAGATGCAAGTTAAAGGAGTATTTCAATCCCAATTTTTGATAGTAAAGTGTTTCTGAAATTCAGGAAATAAATGGACATTATCTTTAAAGTTTTCTCATAAAGCTTCATCTGATTCAAATCATCAAATTAATTTTGTCCAAACTAAATTTTAAAATAAATTGCATTTGGAATTCATGTACTGACAGCTAAAGATGAAAAGGAATATGTATGTAACACTGGATCAAAGCAGTTAGTGAGATACAAAATTGCCAAGTGTATTATGTGTGTTATAACAAAACAAAAATAGAAAATAAGATTTTGTTCTCAAAATAATCCATACATATGTGAAATTTACAGTTCAAGCCAACATCTCAATTAAAAGTATAAAGATGCAAGCATTAAAGCAAATGGGGTTGCAAATGCTAATTAAGTGGGTTTCTTTGAAGGGTAAGCTATGTCTCCATGTACTACATAGTCTAATTCTAGTCATGGACAACTATCCAAAACCATGGACTTGGGCCATGTCATTTTACTGACCCACAAACTTGTGTTAACTGGATTTTGTTGTTACCTGACTTTTCACTGAGAAACATTTTAAGAAATACTCGTGTAAAATGCCATTTCTGGAAATACCACCTGCTTTGTCTCTCACTGCCTCTTTGGGAAAAGCTCTTCCCCTAAAGAACTTTCTCTTTCCCTCTAAAGAAAATGAGATAATTTCTTTTCTTTTTTTCCCTTTGTCTTCCTGGAAGTTCAGAGCCAAAGTTGTTCTCAAAATATAACAGCTCTGTTGGATCGTAGGACATGCTTATGTGTATTTTTACATCATGTTCTCTTTCTTCCTCTGCTGGATCTGTTTTTACTTTAGTGTTTAATAAATTCTTTGTAGACAAAGGTCATGGCTAGATAGCCAGTTAGCTAGCTAGATGTGATTGATAGATCTGAAGAACCGGGTAGGAATCAGTTAGTTGAGGTTAATAAACAAAGTCTACTGGGAGGGAGCAGGTTATTAAAAGTAATATTTTATGCAGATGGTAAAAGTGTAATGTTCATTAATGAAAATGCAGACAAGTTAAAAAAGGAAAATAACATTCCCATTCTCTCTGCCACCAGAGACATCTGCTGTTAACCTTTAGGTGGTTCTGCCCAATATTTTGTCTCCATGAAGGATATGGATCAGATGCCCCTCTTTACCTCCCATGCTCCCTCGGGGCAACTCTACCACTGAACACTCAGTATAATAAGCAGGCCCTGACCCAGGCCATTCCCAGAAAACATCACCTCATCCTCACATCTAGTAGGCAGATATCACCCTGCTCCTACCAACCATGAGGGAAGAAACTGAGACACAGAGAGACTATAGAATCGGCCCAGAGCTAATAATGTTAAAGCTCTGCTTCGAGTCTAGGAAGATTGACTTGAGAGCATGTGCCTCATCTCTACTCTGTGCTGCCAGTGAGAACAGTTGTCACATTTATTAAATACTAGAGGCCCAATGCATGAAAACTCATGCACTAGTGGCGGGTGGGGAGGTTCTCTCAGCCCAGTCTGCCTCCTCTCACAGCCTGGGAGCCCTCAGGAATGGAAGGTGACCTGGCAATCAGAAAGGTAACACCCCATCATACCTCTGCTGCTGCCACTGCCAGCAGTGCAAGCCTCGGCCAGCCCTGGTCACCTGAACCTTGGGCCAGCCCTGGGTGGCTGTGCAACTGCCATCCAAGGCTTGCCTGCACCTCAGGCTGGCCCTGGGCAGCAGGTGGGCTAAGGGGACTAGAGGACTCCAGAGGCAGGTGCATGGAGTGGCTGGGCCTGCCTGGGGGCAGGCCTGGCCTTGCCCCATGCCTGCCACTGGGCACTGCCATCTTTGAGGGTGAGGCAGGCAATTACCATATTCCCTCCTTATTGGCTGTGGGCACTGCCATCTCTGAGGACGGGGCAGTCAATTAGCATATTCCCTTCTTATTGGCTGTGGGTGCCACCATTTTTGCAATGGTGTGAGAGTCAATTAGCATATTCCCTTTTATTAGATAGGATCCTTCTAAGTTCAATGTACTGAATCTTCTCCAATGCTTAGCTGGAAGCTCCATCTTGTCCTGAGATGAACTTCATGACATAACCCCTCTGAGAAATCCTGGGAGACACAATGCATGGTTGCACATGTTTGGAGGCCCTTTAGCTCTGCACCTCTATATTCTGGGGCCACCCTGGCTTCCTAATTATGTATCACTGTCCATATTGATGTCTAGTTGCTGAAAGATTTCAGGCCATTGATTCCACAATGTTCACTTGGCTGACACTGACTTCCTCCAACCTGAGAAATGTATGTGCACTACATATGATAAACAAAAGTCTATAGCTTTAAAACAAAACAACTTGGCAATCAATAAAAAAAAAAAAGCTCACTAAGAGAAACTGGCAAAGGATAAAAGGCAGGAAAGGTAGCTGATAGAAGAAAAAGTATTATCACTCTATAATTATATAAAAATATGCCAAACCTCACTTTTAATTTTTAAAATGCAAGTGCTTGTTGATAACTTGGCAAGGAAAAACACTTGGATGTGTGGGAAATAAGTACCTTAAAATAGACTGTTAATAAGAGGAAAATTGGTATAAGCTTTTGTAAAATAATTTGGCATTATTTATCAAGTGTTGAAAGGATTTGCCTTTTGATTTTGGACCATCGCTGCTAAGCATGGATCCTGGGGCTGTATTGCACATTTACACAGAGATAGAGGATACATGCAATGATTTTTATAACAATTTCTATAATAATAAAAAGCTGAAAGCATCCTAAGCACTTATAAATAGGACATTAGTATATAGATTGTAGCCATTCAGACAATAAAATATCACTTTGTTATTAAGAAGGATTATGTCTATGTAAACATCAAGATTTACTTACACTTAGCATGTGGCAAGTACAATTTTCTGCTCGTTCTTTTTTAGTTAATGACACATTAGGAGTGTTGTATCATTGTATTACATTTTCTTTGAAAATATGATTTTAATAACTGCCCAGTGTTCTACCATGTCCACACAGCACCACATCCTTAGCTGTTTTCTGGGACTAACTGGGACTAGTCCTGAAGAGAATGAAGTCAGGGTGTCCTGGGAGGCAGACCTGCTCAGGACATCTGTGGCCTTCCTTTTTATTTTTTACTGCCCTATGACATTCCTCCCTCATCATGATAAAAACGCAGGCAAGGATCGGGCAAGCTAATTAGTTTAAAGTACAAATTACTGACATGGTGAGGGGAAAAACCACACCAAATAGTGATATGGAAAAAAATGATTCTACATGTAACAAGGAACAAACCATTAATATAAAGGTTTAATTTCAATAGTCAGGGAGAAAAATGAGAGAAGCATTGAGTAGGATGGAGGAGACATTTGGAGCTAACATTCGTGGTTTGGGTGCTATAAATGTTGGTTGAATTGAGATAGTGACACCAATAGGCCTTCAATATATCTTCCCTTTATTGTTGCAAATTACTACAGCATACAGACCATGGGAGGGCAAACAACTCACAACAATAACAGGAAACGCAGAGACTTCTGGGATATAAAACACTGGCCTTCCAATTTTGTCCACTCATGCTTTCTCACTTTGTTATAACCTTAGGTAAGTTTACTTAACTTTTCTGGACCTCACTTTTATCATTTACTCAATATGATCTACCCTACCAAGATAGTGTGAGACGTCAGTGCTTCACATGTGCAATCCTGTGCTTCCTTCTCCTCACGGGGAAGGTTGGGTGTGAGAGCAGACAGCACATAAAACTCTGGGCAATAAACAAGTTTTGCCTTTAACACATACCACCTAATTGGACAACTGATCTAAGCCTAACTTCACTAGTCAAAAATAAGCTAACTATTAAATTCATGTTTTAACTTGACTGAATATAAATGCTTATTTTGTCTATTGCCTGACACTTTATCATCATTGGGAGGGGAATAAAAATATAGCTAACATTTTTGAGAACATAATATGAGCTGGGTTATTTGGTTAATTGCCTCCTTTAATTCTCAAAATAGCTGTGTAAGGTAGATTCTTTATACATGCAGAGATTAAAATTTAGGGCTTGCCCAATTGCACCCACTTCAGGAGTAAGATAGCTGGAATTGAAATTCTGAGCTTCTACTTGCTGTTCCACACTGCCTATGTGATCTTCAGAGGTCTATAAAGGCACATGCAAATTAAGCATTACTATTATCATATTACTAAAAAGGTTATAGAACCAAAGTAGCATGAGTCACCAAAATGGGGTGACTCACTAACCTCTCTATTGTGGGAACTTTTTGTTCTGGAAATCTTCCTTCAACAAGGAAGGGACTAATTTATGGTGAAGTGTTTCATAAAATAAAACCATGATATGTCAATGACTGTGAATATATATACCAGCAATAGGTGGATTTTTTGACATAAGTGGTTAAGCTTATTATAGGTGTATAAAATGTATTTTTATAGATATTACATATATAGGATTATATATGTTACAATATATGAAGGGTATATGGTTGGACTCTATATACTTTATATATTTTATGGCATATAAAACTATAATTCATAAGTATACTTTTATACTTTTACTCTTTATACTTATTTACTGTTTACACTTTTTTATAAAGTGTACTTTTATAAGTATCTTTTATAAAATATACTCTTATAAACAGGCTTTATGAACTTTATACACACCTGGCCTATTGTTAGCTACAATTAAGTAAAACATTTGAAAAATGGGAAAATTCCATTCTTTTTCTTTCACTTTGTAAAGTGAATGGCGCAGCTTCCTCCTATTGTCATGGAGAACCATCTCAGCTTTATGTCCATCCACATTATTTTGCCTTTCCCACTCCTGTTATTCCCATGGAAACCAAGGAAGTGGATCTTGCACTCCTGTTTCCTCTTCCCCCTTGGATGTGGCCAGATGTCTTACTGTCCTTCCCAAACACGTTTCTGAACTCCTGTTCTCATCCAGTCGCTGTGCCAGGCAGAGCAAAGCGAAGTGCTGCTCAGGGAGACAGCGGGTCGTGGTTCCCACTCTCCAGGGACTCACAGTGCCATAAGGTGAGAGGAGTGTGGCTGGTGGGGGTGATGGGTGCAGCTCAGAAAACTCCACGCGCTGGGAAGCTGAAGCAGGGAAAGTCCTCTTCTGAAGACCTTGTCGGGGGAAGGGCCAGTGATTATTATTTTGAGAAAGTGTGAGAAAGCTGAGAAGACACGGGAAGAACGTGAGTTTACAGGGTCTCAGGTCACGTGGTGCTGTAATGCTCTCCAGCAGGCTTTAAAGGAAGGAGATGAGAAAACAACCTCTACACTCAGGAAAAGAGCCAGACCTCTGAGACATCTTTCCCACCTGGATACTGACATTCCCCCATCTCCTGTGGGACTGAAAATATCTGTCAATGAGCATAAGGGACTTGCCTAAGCCGGGTAGCCAGGCACCCAGGTAAGAACCACCACAGTTCCCTTCACCTGGCGTGTGCCCTGGCCCTGAGGCGAAGGCATACCTGTTCACGTCAGATGACTGGAGAGTCACCTCTGCTGCCATCAGCAGTCATTATGACCTCTGTCAGTTCACCTGAATGTTCTAATCCTTGGTTTCATTACAGATATAAGGGAGATAGTAGTATCTATCTCACAGAAATTTTTGTGAAGATTAGAGAAAGAATATGCTATATAATAAAAGCCTAATATGCTAAGTGTCTGACTGTTCATTCAACCTTTCAACCAGTCACTATGATGCGCACTGACCACCGGGGGCAGATGCTCCAACTGATAGGTTAGCTTGCTGCTGGGGTCCCGCTGATTGGGATGGGGCAAGACTGGCTGGACACACCCTGAAGCCCTCCCGCAGTCCCTACCCGGCCCTGATCGTGCACCAGTGGGGTCCCTTGGTCTGGCCTGCAGGGATCAAACCAAAATCAGCTTTCCGACATCCCCTGCAGGGTCTTGGATTTCAAGAGGGCACAGGCCAGGCCAAAGGACCCCTCTGGTGCATGAATCCGTGCACTGGGCCTCTAGTATACTATATAATAAAAGGCTAATATGCAAATAGACCAAACTGTGGAACAACCAGAACAACCAAACAACAAAACAGCCGAACAACAGGTCACTGTGATGTGTACTGGCCACCAGGGCATGTGTATGGAACATGGTGAGCACTGGCCACGGCAGGATGGTAAAGCAGGTAAGCAGGGGTGCCAGACCAAGGTGGGATGCTAGTCACTGTCATCATGGCGATCCTCTGGTTGCCACTGAAGATTCTTTGCTCCCACGCACTGCAGTTCCACCCGGCACTTGCATCTGCTGCCAGTGTCAGCCCCACTCACACCCGCTGCCAGCACTGGAGCTGCCACTCACACCCACTGCTGGCGCCAGAGCTGCTGCTTGCACCCACTGCTGGTGCCTAGCACCAGTACCGATCACTTAGTGCCATCAGGGCTGCCAGCCCTGATTGCCCCTGAGGGGTTATTGGGGCAGCAGCTGCTGCTCACACCCACTGATGGCACTGGCCTTACCTGCACGCGCTGCTGGCGCCAGCCCCAATCGCTCCATGCTATCAAAGGGTGCCAGTGGAGCCAGCGCCATCAGCTCATGGGAGCAGTGCAGGAGCGAGGCTGCTGGCAGACAGGGGACCTGGGGCCGCAGCAGGAGGGGCTGGGCAGGGGCGCGGAAGATGGGTCGACACCCTCCTCTGTGCCTATGGCAGCCTCGTGGCCCACAGTTCCTTCCAAGGTGCACGAATCTAGTATATATGTAAAGCACTTAGCCAAGCACCTGGCATACGGCAAGTATTCAAACCTGTGCTTAACATTGTTTTTCTTCTATGCACGCGTCATTCTCCTTTCTCTCTGCTTTATTCTGAATATCATTGTTTCTCCTTTTATTTCTCTTTTTTGCAGCCTTACTTCCCCCATCTCTGTTTAAAACTGCCTCACACTGCCCACGGCCACATGGCCCCCAGCCTGATGCAGCCTTCCCCTGAATCCCAACCCCACAAGGCCATCTGCGTGGGCTGGGTTTTCCCTGTTCCCACATCCCGCTGTTAAAACCTGCCCTCGGGCTCAAACACCTCCCTCCTCTGAATATTCTGTGGCTGTAAAATAAAAAGTACAAGATAGGTAATGTGAGTATACTGACAAGGAGGGACATCCAAGACTTAATACTGAAGGGGCAAAGGGAGGTACAACTCAAGATGTATGGTAGGGTCTCATGTTTAAACAAATATACTTCTCTATTGTTTAAAATTTTCAATAAGCATGTACTACTTTTACCATTGAGGGTATGTATTCTTAAGAAAATTAAAAATACATGCACACATTATAAAAACTCTGGTAAAATGGAAATTATGAGTTAAAATACAGTGATAGTGGTAGGAAGTCTACCTAAAATTGTATTTTCCCAAGTGGCCATGGAAGGCAAATTTGGCAGATGTTAGTGTCTTTCTTTTGTAGAAACAAAGATGGCATAGTCAAGTAAGTCTGAGAAACACTAAGTTAGGCGAAGACAACAGGATATCTCTGAGACTTTAATGTGCTCACGTCCCCTTTGAGTGCAAAGTGGAGAGTGGATGGTATTCTGACACCACCATCTTTTTCTACGGAGCATGCCCAGTGTCAGTTTTCATTCAAAATCTCAATGCCCAGTGAACTGCAAATATAAATAACTTCAGCCTGTTTACAATTAGCCCAAAACGAAAATCATCTAGCTAAGATAAATAGTTCCTCTCACTGGGAGAAATATCTCCGTTGCTTAGGAGGAAAATTTAGGGGTGTTTTTTCTTGTCTTTTTTTTTTAGAAATACTTTTAAATATGATTCTTGAATTTGACACAATCATCATTATTACTTGGGCCTCATGTTCAGAGATGGCATAGCTCTTTATCATCATTGAGCTCTTCTTCTAAGGCATATTATCATCATTGATCCTTTCCCATTAGCTTAGTTATTCATTTATTCCTTCACTTGCCTCTTCCTACTAGTATATCCAGTTCCAATTTCACTTCCTTAAATACATTAAATACAGAATATGGGAATTTTATGTTTGTGCAAAATGTGGATTATTGTTTTACATTGTGTATTTTAATTTACAAAGTGGTGTATATTGCATAATTTATTCCTGTCTTAATATTTTTACTCAGCTCTATGTTTTTAAGATCCCCTATGTGTATACATATGTAACTTATTTTAAATTGCTGCATAGTAGTTCATGGTGAAATTTCATTCATTTTTGCCTATTCACTTCTCCAGTGATGGACACCTAGATTTTTTTTAACTTCCAACTTCAATAAACACTGATGAACATCTTTTTGTATGCCCTTTGTGGACTTGTGTGAGATAGACTTTGGAGTATAAACCCAGGAGAAGGTGGAATAAACATATACTTAGTGTTGTCATATTGCTGGCCTGAATGATGGCACTGGTCTACATTCCTACCAGTATTGCATGAGGTCTTACAGGGCACCACGCTCTTTTTTTTTTTTTAATATTTTTTATTGATTTTTTACAGAGAGGAAGAGAGAGGGATAGAGAGTTAAAAACATCGATCAGCTGCCTCCTGCACACCCCCCACTGGGGATGTGCCTGCAACCAAGGTACATGCCCTTGACCGGAATTGAACCTGGGACCTTTCAGACCACAGGCCGATGCTCTATTCACTGAGCCAAACCAGTTAGGGCAGGACACCACGTTCTTGTCAAGTATTTTTATTAGCCAGATTCTAATTTTTGCAAGTCTAATTGATATAAATTAAGATATCGTGAAAATTATTTCAACCCTGCTGCACATAGTTTTATGATATTTTGACTGTATAATAACGTCTAATAAGACATTAAAAGTTAAAACATGATTGCCAGGAACAACAATTAAATCCCTAGAGTCACACAGATCAAAATGTGCATATAATAAATCAACACATTTTGCAACTGTAAGTGTATACTTCTCTAAGCAATATTGAATTCAAAACAAAACACCACCATGTCCAAAGAACATTCTAGTATTGTTTGCTAAAAATTGAAATGTTCATTTTATCATTTTCTATATTCTTCTTGCAACAGAAATGGCTTCTGAATACACTGCCTCATCTATCATTGTCAAAGATTAAATATGAACCAAATTTACAAGGTATTTTCTTTTAAGTTTGCTAGTGCAGAATAATGTAATTGTCAACACTTTTAAACATTTTATGACTTTGGGATTTTTCTTTTAAAAAATATAAGCATATTATCAAACCAATTAAAATCGATCATGAATATTAATGTTTAAGTTAAAAATAACTGCCACTACATATTAACCAATATTACCCCAATAAATTTAATTTTAAAAGAACTGCCACTAGGTGGCAAACAATCTACACATAGAATTATACAAAAAAGAAAATTATAAATATACTATATTATATATGCATATTATGCTAGGTAGTGCAAAAATATCTGGTCAATACATAATTCTACATATTATCAATAACATTACCACTGAAAACATATGCCTAATAGTACAAAGTGTGGTGAATGGTACAAAGTGACAAATTCATGTTGTGAAAAATTAAGCTTTCTTTTAAGCAAAAAAAAATATATATATTTTTTAAGAGAATGGGATAGCAGATATTTGGTCTTAAAATTTAACATTTGTCATTATTGCAGACTGTTACATGGACGTTTATTATTTAATCTCAACTGTGCTCACCAATAAAGTATCCTTCTGTTTGAAGACACATTGATGATGAAATACAATGGTCCTGGGTGACCTTGAACTTGTCCTAGGGCTTCTTGTCTGGCTTCATGTGTTCTGCATGGTTACACCATGTTGGCTGTAGAAGAAGAGATGTAATGTTGGGATTTTTCTTTCTCTGTTTTATTCTACTCTCTTGAAAGTGGGAAATGAGATGTTATTTTGAAGAAGGCAAACCCTGTGGTGAAGGCCCGGGGCAGTGGACAGGTATGGGCTAGAAGGGGTCATGGGGGGAGGTGGGGTCATTTACAAGACTTTCAACAATAAAGATAAATGCAGATTCTGGGGCTAGATTTTCAGGTTGAAATATTAGCACAACTACTTACAAGTTGTATAATTATAGATTTTATTATTACTCTCAAATAATAATTAGCCCTTCTGGTAAGAGTGACTTTTCTCACTCTGTTATCTTGGGCTTGACTATGCATTGGCTCAGGCCAGTGGCATGTGAGGAAACATGACATGTACCATATCCAGCAACCAGTTTTGAGAGCTGTTGTAGGCTTCTACCATCTCTCTTGCTTCCCCCGCCCTCTACCAAGAAAATGGTGTGTACCTAATAAGAACTTGCTACTTCTTCAGCCTTGGACCTGGTTTGCAAAGACCCTTAAGTAAAATGACTCATAGCTACCCAAGTATATTATGAGTGAGAAATAAGTATGTGTTGTTACAAACTACTAGAATTTCAAGGTTGTTACCAAAGCATAAACTGACTATTAAAATGACTTTTAGTTTCTTGACCTATAAAATGAAGCCGATAATACGAGTTGTCTCACAGGACTTGGGGGATTTTTTGTTTCCCCCCTAATTAGTCATTGACTAATGCTTTTGGAAAATACAATAAAAAATGAGTTACTAGAAAATGAAATAAAATGAACAAATTTATTGTTTTAGAGGGGAGGTTTTGTTTTCTTTATTTTATTTATTTTCCATCATTATTTATCCCCCCTAAACTCTTCTCCACCTCTATCCATCTCCAAAATGAACAAATTGAAAGAGAAACACAAAATATGATTCCATTCTTTATTATTGGATTCAAAACATATAAATTACATTTTAATTTCTATAATGGAGCAAATGTAATACTAAAAAAATTTAAATTATGAAAACTAACCACAATATTCTGTGAAAACATACATGTAAGTGGCTAAAATAGAAAAATCACTAATTTTACTCGTGACTTTTTATCATTTCATAACTGTAACTAAACAAAAATCATAAATGAAATGCAATTTCCCAAATTAAACATCTATATTAAACACATACTTAAAGCTACACACATTTCCTAATGAGACAGATTAGCTTGCTGCTTATTTGTTAATTTATCTAATCTACTTTTGTTTTAATAACACTCATAGTAGAAATAACAAGTCTCACAGATCATGTTGACAGGAATAGAAGAAATAATTTTAAAGCAATTTCAGGATACTCATTTTAAGTTTTCATCCAAAATAAAGCAAATGATACTGTGTGTTTAGAATTTAAATATCATCAGAAGTTAAATTCAACAATTTATTCTGTAGAGTTATAGTTAAATTTAAATTATTTTTTATGAAAGAAATAAATGATAGATTTAACACTTTGCACTTGGTAAAATAACCTTAAAAATACCATGTTGTAATCAGGTCTTACAGTGCACCATGAGTAGGCATCTTTGAGTCAATGTAGTATAAGTCCGTGGAAGACTTGTCGTGTGATTTCAAGAACTGAACTGGTCTGTACCCTCCTGATTAAAATGAGTGAAACTATCACGTGCTTGTACGTATCAGCCATTTTCTAAACACCTATGTTCTATGTCCAAATCTGTCTTTGCAGACCAACTACAAACAGTATGCTGACAACACTTTTCTATGACACATATCTTGAAAAGCACTGGCCTAGATAACAATGGGTGGCACAGAGTTCAACCCCCGTTTTGGTTGACTCGTCTCTTTCATTGTATGAGGCGCTTTCTCTGTTGGAAGTTGCTAATCTGTAGACAGAACATCTGCCCTATAGATTATATCTGTTCTCCTGCCTATACTGCCTAGCAGGAGCAGCTGGCTCACAATAGCTTGGAGCCAGGCACAGAGAGGATGATGGGTTTAATGAATATGTGTACAATGCTTGTGTGTAGTTATAGGTTGAAGGGTGTATTGTAGTAGATATTGCTGTCTGCATTTCAAACCCCCAAAAAGTGACTTTAGACCTAATTTCTTTGAATTGTCAGTTTACTTACCAAATTTTATTATAAGCTCTCTGATGGCAGAAATAAAAATTTAAGTGGTTCTGGAAATGCGTATCTGTCATTGACTAGTTAGTTATGGCATTCAAAAAAGTATTGGCAACCTAAATAACCTCAAAATAATTTCCAGCATTGAAAAAAAAATAGTTTCTTTACTTTTAATTTATGAGAGAGAGAGAGAGAGAGAGAGAGAGAGAGAGAGAGAGAGAGAGAGAATTTGTTGTTCCACTCATTTATGCATTCATTGGTTGGTGTTTGTATGTGCCCTGACCAGGGTTTGAACGTATTAGGACAATACTAACCAACTGAGCTAACTGGCCAGGACTAAAAGATTAAGTTTCTTAATGGAAAATTTGACATGTATGGCATTCTAGGAATCAACCTGCAAGCACAGGCAGAGATAGAACCAAAATTTTAAAAACTTAATTCATTACCCAGGGCATTTTCTCCTAGCCTCAGTGCAATTTACTGTGAATCTTATTTTAAAATGTAAGATTTTGCATTGTAAATATAAAGTCATTGAATTGAAATAAATTATTCTTCTTCATTCAACATGTACTTATATAAGTTAAGGACTTTTGCTTGTTTGTTTAATAATAATTATGGTTAATATAATTATTACATATTGAACTTGTTTTATTAGCTTAATTAAAATTACCAAATAATCTTTTGCTCCATCTTTTATTTTTGTTTCCCTTAAACACTAAGTTGTATAGAGTCTTACCTGCATTTCAACTAAGAGAAATTTAAAGTGTCAAATATTTGTAGTATTAAATATTTTCAGAGTATAATAATAGAATAGATTTAAAGAACATATTGACTGGGTCTTTGTTTTTTCTTAGTCATAGAAATAAACAGGTGTTAAAAGCTAGATTTGAGTTCCACTTTCTTTTCTTTTTTTTAACTTTATTCAGATTATTACAGATGTTCCTCTCCCCCCCCCCCCCGCCATAGCTTGCCTCCACCTGGTTCCCACCCCACTCCAGACCCCCACCCCACCCACTGACCTTGTCTGTAGGTGTAAACTCTTTGTCCAGTTTCTTCCCGCACCCCCCACAACCCCTTCTCCCTGAGATTGTCAATCTGCTCCCTTTCCATGCTCCTGATTCCATTACCTTCAGCAGTCTGTTCTGTTCATCAGATTTTTTATTCATTTGATTTTTAGGTTCACTTGTTGATAGATATATATTTGTTGTCACTTTGTTGTTCATAATTTTTTATCTTTACTTTTTTCTTCTTCCTCTTCTTAGAGAATACCCTTCAGCATTTCATGTAATACTGGATTGGTGGTGATGAACTCTTTAGCTTTTTCTTGTCTGTGAAGCGCTTTATCTGACCTTCAATTCTAAATTATAGCTTTGCTTGGTAGAGTAATCTTGGTTGTAGGTTCTTGCTATTTATCACTTTGAATATTTCTTGTCACTTCCTTCTGGCCTGCAGTTTCCACTGAGAAATCAGCTGACAGTCGTATGGGTACTCCCTTGTAGGTAACTATTTTTCTCTTGCTGCTTTTAAGAGTCTCTCTTTGTCTATTGCCCTTTGCATTTTAATTATGATGTGTCTTGGTGTGGTCCTCTTTGAATTTCTCTTGTTTGGGGTTTTCTGTGCTTCCTGGACTTGTAAGTCTATTTCTTTCACCAGGTAGGGGAAGTTTTCTGTCATTATTTCTTCAAATAGGTTTTCAATATCTTGCTCTCTCTCTTCTTCTGGCACTCCCTTAATTCAGATGTTGGTACACTTGAAATAGTCCCAGAGGTTCCTTACACTGTCTTCATATTTTTGGATTTTTTTTCTTTTTGCTTTTCAGGTTGGGTGTTTTTTGCTTCTTCGTATTTCAAATCTTTGACTTGATCCTTGGGATCCTCTAGTCTGCTGTTGAATCTCTATATATTATTCTTTATTTCAGTTAGTGAATGCTTAATTTCTAGTTGGTCCTTTTTCATATCCTTGAGGGTCTCACTAAATTTCTCAGAAGTTTCTAGAAGATTCTTGAGTAACCTTATAACCTTGGTTTTGAACTCTATAGCCAGTATTTTGCTTTCATCCATTTCTTCATTTGTGACTTGTTTCTTTGTCTCCTCATTTTGGCTGTTTGTTTCTATGAACTGGGTAGCTGCTTAGTCTCCTGGAGTGGTCTTGTGTGGTAGGTGTCCTATAGGGCCCAGTGGCTCAGCCTCCTCAGTCACCTGAGGTGGACGCTCTTGGTGCACCCCTTTGTGGGCTGTTTGCACAGTCTTATTGTAGTTAATCCTTAGTTGCTGTTGGTATCACTGGGAGGAATTGACCTCTAGACCAATTGGCTGTGATGACCAGCTGTGTCTACACTGGAATATCTGTTGCACAGGAGACACCTTTATGAGGCAGGACTTGCTTCAGTGGGGCTTTGGTGCTCACTGATTCTGCCCCTTGAGTGTGTCTCATGGATGTGAAGAGTTGTGATCCAGTATGGTCTCACACTGACCACTGGGTACTCTGGCTCTTGAATCTCCAAGGAGGTGTAAAATCAGCCACTGTCTGGGGCCACCCAGCAGAAGCTACAGAGACAGCTGCAGATTCCTCCTCTTTGTATGGGGTTTGGAAGTGCCCAGATGAGGCCCAACTGTGAAGCAAGGCAGGCTGCTGCTGCTGGGCCTTGGGCCTTCTTTTGGAAGCTCTGGGGCTCTCTAACCCAGCTGCAGTTTGACAGATTTTAGCCGGAGAAAGGACAGGCCATTCATATGCAAAAGCCGATGTTCACAGCTTGGGTGGGGTTGTAAATTAAGTGGGACAGGGTTTCTGGGAATCACCAGGGCAGAGCAAACAGCAAGGGCTGCCAGTCAACCCTGCACCAGAGAGGTCCTTGGGTCTCCAGTCCCACAGCCCGGTGGAGGAACAATGATCACTGTGAGCACCTCTGAGAGAAAGCCACCCTCTTGTTCTTGTCCTAATGCCAGACAGTCCAGTTTCTCCCTGTATGTGTCTGGGTCCCCCAGAGTCTTGCCCAGAACTGGAGTTCAGAGCAAGCAGGAGCTTGTATCTCTCCCCTCCCCCCGATTAAAAGAGCAGCACATCCAGGTGCCAGCACTTTCCATGCCACTGCACCTCTTACCAGTCTCAATGTAGTTCTTCACCTCTCTAGTTGTGGAACTTCCACTCAGCCAGTTTCCCCGCAGTTCTGGGTGGTAGTTGTTCTGCCTTTTAGTTGTAATTTTGATGTGGTATGTTATTTTGATGAGAGGCAGCAATTATTGGTATTTACCTATGCCACCATCTTGGTTCTCTAAGTTCCACTTTCTTAAAAAAAGTGGTTCTCTTTACTTCTTGTCTGTTTCCCCCAGGAACTAATACTTAGTGTGAAGACTAGCAGAACCCTTTAAGTGTGGGGGCTTAAAAAATATTAATACTTTTCCTCCCACCTTCTAAGTTCTTCTGGTGGGGCTAATAATCAAATTTAACAGGGAGAGATTAAGAGAACAAAATCAAAGTTTTAATACATGGGCATGGAGAATTCCTGTAAGCATGAAAATTCCATAGACAATGGGGCCACATCAGGTATAGAAGGCATTTTTGGACAAGGGAGAACAGGGTATTAGATTTTGGAAGTGAGAATGGGCAATTTATAGGTAGTTGAGGAAGAGCAGAACATACATGGCAGGAAATTTTTTGCTTGGCAACTCAAATGATGAGACACCGTGGATAACTAGCTAACAGGCTCCTGCCTGAAACCCTCATTTACCACACTTAATTCAAATTAGGCTAAGGTGACATTCTAAGCTCTCCTTCCTGAAGCAGGTTTCTCTGTCTGAGTCTCTTAGGCAGGAAAGGGGAAAGGATCAAATTTTTTTCTAGTGTTTGTTTCTTAATAAACCATTTAAAATCAGTATCTCAAAGGGCAGCTTGTCAGTGGCAGAATTGTGGTCCCCTTAGAAGCATCGAGCTTCAGTATGGGAAGAGCTGAACTTTCTCCAAGCGAAGCTGAGAACATGTCAAGAGGCATCTTTTACCCAGTGTCTCCATGAGCTTTTGTTCATGAACTGACTTAATCAATTTTGAAATATTTTTTATTCTTTTAAATATTTTAAATTATCTACTCTATAAAAGCGAAATATTAAAATTAACCGTTTCTCTGAGACAGGGTAAGCCACGCCCACCAGCCAATCAGAGCAGCTGTATGCAAATTAGCCCAGCCAACATGGCGGCCGCCACTCACGGACCTGAGTGAACAGCCCTTTCCATTGCAGCAGGAGTGAAAGTGAAGCTGCGCCCACTCAGCTTAGCTCCGATTAAACTGCCTCTAGCAAAACACAGATTTGAAACATTTGAAACAATGTAACAATCATAGAATCCTCCGGAGCTGAAGGAAAGAGCAGCTCCGGCCTAACCAGTAAAAGTAACAATTGTTTCATTATAGACACTGCGAGGTGAAGCAAAGAGGAGGCTTCAGTTAGTTAGAAGGCCGACTTAAAGGAACAGTGTATCAATTATAGAAGATGACCCCAGGCCTTCAAGGAACAGTATCAATTATAGGAGAAAAAACTCCAGAACCTGCGTCCAGCCAGCCTTGCTGGGACGTTGGGTCAATGGGAGCTGTGGGCAGCCTTAAAGCCCCTCACCCAGGCTGGTCAGGCACACCAGCAGGTGGGCATCCCCCAAGGGGTCCCAGACTGCGAGAGGGCACAGGCCGGGCTGAGGGACCTCCCGAGTGCACAGAGCGGCTGCAGGGTGGGACAGCACAGGACCCAGGACCCGTGATGGGAAACAGGCGGCAGGGTTGGAGGGCACCGGGAAGCGGGTAAGAGGCGGCAGGGTGGGGTCTCAGCCTGCTTGGTGGCTACCCAGGCCCTTTGAGGGGCACCGGGGAGCGGGAAAGAGGCGGCGGGGGGGGGG
>PVJC01014167.1:0-36857 GCA_004026665.1 Murina feae | reverse complement strand
TGTTTACATTTGCTTTCTGTCTTCCAGTGGCCGAGTGCCCATCCTCTTCTGTGAGATCTTTTTCTTTTCTTTTTGAAAAGACAAATAAACCAGCTTTAACGATCTGTAGAGCTGCCTGTGATGATACCGCTGATTATATTTCCCTTGATCATGAGCAAAATGGCTTTAAAAATGATGTAAATGTTATGATCTTTTGGCTCTTTCCTTGGAGTGGTTTTACTGAAGGCTCCTATTCTTGACTTGCTTGCTTTAACCATTAGATATGTACTAAGATGACAGAACTAAGGCTTGGAACCTCTTGTGCTAGATGCACGGTATTATCTGGGATTGCCTGAACTAGACAAAACTCAATGTCAAGATAAATCTACAGCTGAGTTTCCCAAAGTGTACTCATAGCACACTATTCCTGTTTGATCTTCCTTAAAAGGTACCCACCATCCAAGAAGCTTGGGAAATACTGCCTGAGTCAGCCCCTCTTGGACAGACACATGCACATTTGGATGTTCTGTGAAGTCTTGTGTTCAAGAATCCAGTTTTAAGTCAGTGTTTTCGAAACTTACTTGAACATGGTTTCACCAAGTGGGGCTTGAAAAATTCTACGGAAGTAGTAATCTCTAGAAAGACTTTGGGAAACACAGATTTTTGAATGTTAATGTTGTTAACGCTCTACTTCTCTAGGAGCGACTCGTTTTAGAAAATTACGGATTTAGTCTGTGTTGAAGAATATCTATGACATTAGTGATTACCAAGATAACAAGTTGGTAATTGGTTTTCCAATGATGAGCCCACCTGGTAAGTTTGTCAAGATTATAGTTGAACCTTGGAGATGGTAAGTGTTGTAAGTTTCTGAAATATACTCATTGGTTTATTTCCTCTGCGAAGGCTGAAATGTAGCTGGGAACCAGCCAGGATGAGCGCAGGGGAAGGTGATGTGGAGTAAACACAGAAGAGCCAGGGATAAGTCATGGTCTAAAGGATTTGGAACACCAAGTGGAAACATTTGGAAACATCTCATTTGGAGTGGGAAAAGGGGAGTGCTCATTAGAGACATAAGACGAGGGAGAACGTGGGGTGGGGGACATAAAAGAACAGGCCACATCTATGGATTAAGTAGAGCACATGGACAAGGATGTTAAAACCACGGTGACCCGGTACACAGATTACATGGTAGGAAACCAGGAAGGGAAGAAAATGGCTCACTTGAATCAAAATACCTGTAACAATCTCAGCCCTCAAGGGCTTGGTTTGGTGCCCTTGGGAGAAGCCAGAGACCACAACCTCATAGCCAATGCCGGTTATGAGGCCTCTGAGCTCCAGCTTCCTTTGGGTTCCTGAAAGTGTGAATTCCTGGGGATCCAGCAGCTTCCCTGAATCCACCACCGTTACTAGGAAGCTGTCAAAGGCATTCTCCGATGCCATCCAGGAAACTGTGAACCCGTAGGGATTAATGTCGGAAATGGTTAGGTTTTCCAGAAGGGGCAGGGCCTCTGAAAGAAGGGAGGAGTGAAAGGAACTCAGGTTAGCAGCACTGACTCCGCCGGACAGCACAAGTCTCCGCAAACACTGTAGATACCCCGTCAACCAGTGCATGTATTACATGCTCAGCAAATGCATGTCAGGAGTTTCAATGCCAGAAGATGGTATCTTGTGTAATCTATGAGGTAGATATTATTTGCATTATAGTGGTAAGAAAATTGAGCTTCAAAGAGATTGATTGGCTTGGCCAACTCACATAGCTAAGTATGTGATAGAGCAAGGTCTTTTAGGAGTGTCTGACTCCAGTGTCCATAAATCAAGTTGATTAGGCCAATTAGTGACACATTCACAAGTTGAGAAAAAAGGAGGACGTAAGATTTTTATGGTTATGGCCAGTAAAGAATACTAAGACTTGCTAATTCCTTTGATGTTTGTTTTTCTGGATAAAAGTAGGAAATAAGGACATGTCTGGCTCTTTGGTACATTCTGTTAGCATCATTTGTTCATTCACTCATCAAACATCTGCATCCCGGGCACTCTTACTTTTTAGGTGCCAAGGGACCTTTCCACACACTGGGATTCCCAAGAGAAGTAAGCTTTTAACAGCCGAGTTTCTGTCAATACTTCCCTCTCCATCATATCTAAAGAAACAGAGAGGTCATTGATTTGTCCAAGATCACATATCTACTAGGCGGCTCAGCTAAGCCTCAACCCAGGTCATCACACTCCAAGTTCAATGTTCTTTCCACGCCTTTAGCCAACATCTAATTAGTTAACCCCACCAGTGCTGGCAAGTCCAGAGGCATAAGCAGGATTAGTGAAGGCCCAAGGCCTCCCTTCCAGCAAATCAAAATGCAGTCATGGTGAATGTATTTATTTTTTACCGCAGGGGCCTGGGCTTGGGAATTCCATGGCCCAGGCTGCTTTAACTGTGTCTAGTTCAGAGCCTTCTTTTTCACTGCAGCTAAATGGAAACTTTCAAAGAGATAAATGACCGCTACACTAATGCCCCCCGTCTAATCCACGGGATGTAAAGAAAAATGTTTTAGAAAGAAGTGCTTGGTGAGTGAATGAACAAGTAAATAAATGCCCTCATGCCCTAAGCAGAGACCGAAATTTAACTGTGGCTTGGACTTTTCTGAACTTACGTTGAAACACTTGGTGTTTATTTTGAGACACTTTTTTTTTTTTAATGCGTAAAGATCTCCCCAGAATCATAACTCTATCAAAGGCAAAGATGAAATCACATGGCTGTGCAAACAGGCTTCCTTGTTGGTAAGACAAGGGGCTCAAATTCCGTGGCCTAGTCTTGTTTAGACAAGCGGCGCCTGGCTTTGAGAGCTGCCTCTTTGCACCTCCACGCTGTCAAAGCAGCGCATTCTGATGAAAAAGAGGGTGTGCAGGCTAATTAGTCCATCAAAGGCCTGCTATTTGTAGTCCCTGTGTTCGCTTTCCCCTCCTCTTATTAAAATATACTTCTTTTTGAATGCAGTCTTTTCTCTTCAAGGATTAGCGGAGACAATGCTGTAACTGGATCTAGGATTCCCAAAGCCAGCTTTCCCTACCTCCTTCTCTTCTCTCTGTTCTGTGGGAGGTCCTTCAAGAGGCTACAAGTCAGGGCCTGACGGGACCTGTGGCTGGCCATTTCTTCCCTCCGGGGCCGTGGGATTCTCATGTCACAGCTACCACTGCCTCCCTGCCTGTCCCCCACCTCCGCCCCGCCCCACTAAGCAGGTACCGTAGTCTGTGTTTGGAGACCATATGATGGATTGGATTTACATTAGATAGTGGGACAGAATACATAAGTGTTTGATCTCACATTGAAACATGTCTGGGATTCTCTTTAGAATAATCGGGGAGTCCGGATTGCAGAGGTCTTTGTTTCTACCTAGGTTTACCACTTATGTTAAGGTCACCACTTTCCTCATAGTGTTGGGAGAAAGCAGAGAGGACCCGGCATCTGTGAAATGGATGCCAGGCAGTTAAATCTCATCATAGCCACTTAGTTCCTGTGACAAGGCTGCCAGTGGACCCTGTGGTATCCTCTCCCCATACATAAAGAAACGGGGGTTCAGACAGTTAAGAACTAGACGAGGCTATATAACCGAGAAAATGCTGGGGAGCTTCAGGAACCATGAAGGCCTGGTCTCAAAGTCCTCACTCTTGTAGGACTATGCTGCCTCCAATTCAATATTTACTTGAACTCATTAAAATCTCTTATTTACCACAATTTAGACCCTAGGAGGGTCCTGGTTTATTGTGAAAACTGGATGGCAAAGTTGGTTCCCTTTTTCAGACTAGTGTTGGTAAATCAACACTATTTGCAGCCTTTGCCACTAATTTAGGATGATCTCAGGAGAGGAACTAGAAAACTAGAAAAGTATTTCTTTATGTAACTCAAAGAGAAATTAGAAGTCAAGTTTGATGAGTGGGTAAGGTTTAATTAAGCTTGGAATTTATCTCCTATCCCTAGGTTGAGCCTTCATTAATCTGTTATGAAATCAATTTTAATAAGAAGTCTCTCTTTTTTTTTTTTAGAAGAAAACGATAAATTATTACATTTCTGAGGCAGGTAGGTCATGGTCTGCCTGCCTTACATAGTATGATCTATGGACAAATTCTTGCCCTAAGCCCCATTAACGTGGAAGTCATTCTTTAGCCAGAATCTCCAAACTACGGGTCAGACAGCCTATAAAACTGAGCATAGACACCCGTGGAAGTTCTATACTGTTGACTTCATTGTCTCAAGTTCCTATGCATGGCAGCATAAGATCCCTCTTTGCTCTCCATTTAGACATTTATATATGGAGTAAAGACTTATGTTTTGGGTTCAACTTCTCTTTAGAATATCTATCACCTCCCCTCTCCACCCCCCTTCCCATCTCAGAATTCTAAGCAGACAAGTGAGAACCTTTGAATGAGTACCTGTCACGACAAAGGCAGTGAGGGGTCTGGTAGGTTCCCCTGCCCAGGTGGTCCCTGTCACGCAAACGTCATAGCCAGTGTTCTCCACCAAGCCGGTGACGTGAGCATGCTGAGCGTCTCCTGAGACTGTGATCTGCTGGGGCTCATACATCCCATGGGAATCACTAACATTGATAACAATCTTTGCAAAGGGCCCAGGCGGAGCAGTCCATGACACGTGGAAGCTGTCGGAAGTAATATTGCTAAGAATTAGCATGCCCAACTCTGGCTCTGGCTCTGAAGAGGAAGAAGGAACATGGGCAGAGAGAAAGAGAGAGACATTATTAGAGGAAGCGGTAGACCTCTCAGAACATAGCCAGAGAACATGGAAGTATCCATCCTTCCAAATAGTTGCTGAAAGGTAGTACGTTAGGCTCCACTGCTTCATCGGCAGGCACGGATTTGCATTTTTAAGTGTAGTCATGAGCATCTGCTAGTCATATATGAAGAAAAGCAAAGAAGCCACAGGAGCAGTACACAGGATTAATGCAAAGGTGTCAAGGACACAGGCTGTAATGGAGCCTTAGCTCTGTAAGCTGTTCCAAGACGACAGCTTCCTAGTGAAGTAATATGTGGCAAACTCAGAAGACTACACCTCACCCTAGAGATTCGCAAACCATGCTCGCATTTTAAAGACTCTGAAATGCTGGCTCAGGTCAAAAATAAACAAACAACAACAACAACAAAACCCCTTCATTTTGGCTAGCCCAGAATCTCATAAACTTATTGATTCATGGGTACCCTTTATGAGGGATATTCTTTGAACATCTCAAGGAGCTGGTGTGCCACTGAGCATGCCTTAGAAAATCTACTTTGAAGTTTCCTTTCTCAGTCTTCTGTATATCTGGATTGTACACATTAAAGGTTACTATCCAGTCAAGAGAAATTCTTAACAATACTTAGAAGCCCAAAGGTATATGCCATAGGGAAACCTACATCTCACCCCGAATGCTTTAAATATGGAAGTGACTTTCATTAAGAAATTCCTGGTGTATGCAAACGTGAAAGAGAAACTTGACGCTGGGTGCTGCCTTTTTCTGAGGAAATTCCCCTCATGGGTAATTTGGAAAGGTGGGTGGTTCCACTGAGGTTAAGTTTCTCTTGTCCCTTAAAGTCTAGACAATTAGGGATAAAAGCAACTTATTTTTTAAAGCAGGGGGCCTGTACCATTGCTTTCAACCGGGATGCATAGGGTCTGGTCTCCTAAACGCATATTTATCAAGTACTACCACCACTAGAGTAAGTTCAACCCAGCCTGTATTTTAGAGAGAGGCAGCAGCCTTGGAAGGTAAGATACGAGGATGACAATTTAGGGTTGGGAGGAAGCAGACCAATCCTCCCACGGTCTTAGGAGTTATTTGGCTGCAGCTACTGTATTTGCAGGAAGGAGGGAACCCATTTGTATAAACTTTAGCTGGACAACTGCACAGCATAACTTGATGCCCTAAAGTCCCTTGAGACAAAAAGGACCTGGCTCAGAAACAGAATGTAGCCCTAGGTAAGGGCATGGGATTTCCTACCTAGCAGTCAGCTTGAGAAGTTAACGATGGCATAATTTGCAGCCACAGCACTGGCAGATTCCTCCAACCTCACAAAAGATAAAATCCTCCCAGCGGGACTCTGTTTGTCCTGTATTTGGCTGTGGAAGCAACCTCCCAGATTACGATGGATGGTAGGACTCTCCTCATGCGACCAGACAGAGACCGGCAGTGCCAACACATTCACATGCTGAGTAAGGCCTGGCTCCTCACTGCCAGCTGTCTCCCCAAGGGTGCAACCAAGCTGAAAAGTGAGATGCAAGAAAAGATGCAGAGGGAGAATGGTAGGTAGTGTTCCATGCAAGCCAGGGACATTTTTCTCCCACCACGTCTAACCCTTCGGAACAATGCCTTGACATGCTGCCTGCTTCCAGGAAAGACAGACATTTCCCCAAATTGAATGCTCTGAATATTCACCACATGCACCAAGATTCTGACAAGATGATGGATGAGAGGGAGACTCTAACTCTTTGTAACAGATTTCAGTGGATGACAAACCATGCTTGATCGAGTAAATGTCAAAAAAGGACAGTCTGAAGGGAATGCAGGCACAGGGAAGGCTCGAGGACAAGGTGAGCCCACGGGGTCCTCTCACATGTCCTTGGGGTGTGCTTTTCTCTGCCCGTTAGTGGTGCTACTTTTAAAATCTTTGTGGAGAGAAAGAGAATGTCGAGCATTCTGACCGAGGAACCAGAGACGGCATGCACATACCTTTTTGAATGTTTCACAGGCAAACTCTGATTAGAAAGACCACAGGCAGATGATAATGGCAGGAAATGGAAACGATTATTCAGGATCAGATGAAAGGATGGTTTAGAAATTCAACCAAAGCCAGTCAGGTTAACTCTTTCCAAACAGAGCAACTCCAGATGTGAATGTATATTAAGGAAATAGCGGTTGACACTGAATTTCCTTAACTGAGGTAAGGGTATTTTTTTTAATATTTAAAGCTCTGATCTGGGTGGCTCTCACATTTTGAGAAAGATCTAGAAGAACTAGGAAGATGAAAAATGGGGAGCGAGTGATTTTTTGGGGGATGCTGAGGGTGGTGATGACAGAGATGCAGGACACAGAATGCGCCACGGTCCTCAGACATGGTCAGAATGCCTAACTTCTATAGGACAAAGGCAGACTCCCAGCTTTCCATGAGAGGGACACACTGCCCTAGATCTCATGCGAGATAGTGAGCTGGCTAAGGGGAGGTTTGGCTACAAATCAAGGAGGAGAAAAAAATAGGGAAGTGTGTTAATCAGAAACACTTTCACAGGGTCCAAATCAAAACACATACAACTAAACCGTGAAGTTTTATACTTTGCCCCCTTGAATTCCCCAGAATATGAGACTGTGAACTATAAGAAGAAATTCTCCTGGACTTATTCCACAAATGATGTTTTTTTTTCCAGTTTGTGATGTCTTGCGTTATCTGTCCACAGAGGGCATTGTCCCCAAATGAGTTGGAAAAGGCTCTCCTTTTCAAGTTCATTTAGATTATTCTTTTGCAGCACACCATGGGACATCTGCAACAGAGTGTGTCACGGGCACTACGGATTTAAAGTGAGAGCCATTTCTCTTCTGCTAAGCAAGTTCCTGGTTGAAACATGACTATCTTACTTCTGTGTTTGCCATCTACCATTCGTTGCTCTGGGGGCCAGAGAGCATGTTCTGGTCTTTTCTCTTAGAGGTGGCCTTGGGATTGGGGGGTTTTGAATGGCATGGTTTCCTCTGCACGCATCTGATGAGGAACCTGCTCTTTATCACTGTTTTCCCAATTAAAAAAAATACCACCAACACGATTTCATGAAATCATCAGGATGTTTGAGTATTAAGAGGTCAAAGGCATTAGGAAGAGAAAGACACTAGGATAACAAAAGTGACTTGTAAGACCTCTCTGATAGATGTGGATGTCTTGCCAATTCAGGGACAATGCTCATTATGGGTATTTTTTGCTTTGTTTTGTCGCTAAAGGGGAGGATGCTTTTCTTCAGATTCTATATGGCAATCTGGACCAAAATACATTGTACTCCGTAAATGTGCTGGTCGGTGATAACGCAGGCAAGGCGAATGCACCATTTGGGCCGCTGCTGGAAGAGAGTTTCGTTAAATAACCTTGAGCCTGGCATCATGGAGGAGCCATTGCACTGTGGCTTGCGGGTCAATGGGCCAGGAATGGCTGCACCCTGCAAGGAAGACCCTGGAGAGAGAGGGCATTAGACATGGGAGTGTGCACGTGTACCTGTGGTGACTGTGACATTGATGGTTTGGGTCCGGATGCCGGGAGCAAGTCCAGAGAGGTAGACAATGAAATCATGACCAGGGTGGAGCCCTGAGATGTAGGCAGTTCGTGCAGCACCGGAAATTTTGTATTGCACCGTCTCCAGTAACCTATCGGAATCAATAATTTCAATGGTAAAGGTCTCAAAGGCGCCATCGGTAGCTGTCCAGGACAGATTGAAGCTCTCAGGGGTTATGTTGGAAACATTTAAGTTTCCAATTTCAGGTTCTCCGGCTGAAAAAAAAAGGGGAGGGGGGTTGGTGAGAAGAAACAAATAAATGTGAGTTAATCATTTGGCTGTGTTTTAAGGTTGAGATTGTTAACGGAACTGCAGCTGGGTAGAAAGATCTGATACCTGAGGGTTATGGTGAAATGCAGCGGTGTTACCAATCAGCGCCCATGAGGGAGGAAAGGGGGAGGGGTTGTTAAAAGAAAAATACAAAAAGGAAGGTACGGCGTTAGAGTCCCCGCTCTGGAGCTGCCCCCGGGGGGCCAGGCTGCTGGATCGGGAGCGTGAGAAACATGCTGGATGACCGGGCTGGATCTGCTGTGCCTGAGCCCAGACGCTCCCAGGAGCCCACCTCAGGGATGCTGGCCATCGGTCAAAAGATAAGAGTGCTGGCAGCTTCCCGGCTCTGGATTTGCACTCAGGAGACCAAGTGACTGCAGGTACCCTTTGCTTTGAGGGAGCTCCCATCTATTCAAATGAAGACTAAATAATTCTGACGCCATTGCCCTCCCAAGATGGTACCTGGAGGCTTCTGATTTTGTGACTAGAAGGAAACTGGCATTGTGTCAGTGCCATTCTTAGGACGTTCTTTACCCTTCTGACAGCCGTTCTCACACTCTGCTAAAATGGCTTGTCCTCTCTTAACTGCTTTCTATGTGGGGCCAAGAAAGCTAGTATAGCATTGCCAACTAGGAGACAAGAGCCAAGGCAAGAAATAATATTTTGTATTGGAGATGGTCCTGCCCAAGCTTTTCTGAGCAGCAGGAATGACCCATGTGGAGGGCAGGCAAGAGCGGGGATTGGAAAGCTAATACTGTCTCCCTGGCAAGGAACGAGAGGGCCTTCCCGTCCCAGCGGATTTGGTGAAACACAGAGCAGATGGAATTATGGCCCTTCCCCCCCTGATACTGACTCATCAGGAGCAAAAATGTTGCTGTCACTAAAAAGAAAAACAACCATAAAAACACGAAGACCATCCAAACCACAAGATCTGCAGGAAAGATCAGAAGTGGAGGGTGACTGCCCTGCCGTCTGAGGAGGATGGTCTGTGGATGTGAGATGAAATGAGCCACAGGTCCATCCAGAGCAGCCGAGGTGGCATCTCAGGGCCCGTTAATACAGAGGTGGCATGTGTTGTATGTGTATCTCAGCGAGAGTTATCAAGACAACTGAGGCTAGAATGTGGAGCTATATTTTTGATAGAACCAACTAGGACATACAGGTTTGCATGAAAGTTTCATTGCAATAATTATCTAAAAATGGGGCATATGCAAAAACCAAACAACACAGCCTCTACTGAGCTTCCAGGCAATGGGCAGCCCATAGGAAGGTGGACAATGGCAAACACGCTGGGAGGCTGCTCACAAGCAGGCTCGTGGGAAACGCTGGACACCTTGTCACTCAGAGGAATCATGAGCCAACTGTGAGGCACTGTCCTGGGTCTAGGCTGGGACCGTGCCTCTCAAAGGCCAACACTCCAGGGCGCAACTCTTGATTAAAAGAGCAAAAAGGGTACCAGGTCCCTGACACTCATGGCCCAGACATTCCTCGCTTCAGATGCTGCTGGGTGTACTTCTGTCAATGAATGGCTTTTTCTTTGGTACTGTCTCCAGTCCTAATCGTGTGATTTTCTTTCTCCCTTTTGGGTCTAGCTATTGGCTAATTTTGTGTTCTAACAATGACTCAGTATCTGAGAGAATTCCCTAAAAGAGGGCAATTCAGTTCTTTTATGATACTCAGTGCATTTTAAAGAAACATTTATGTTAAAACATTTTTGAAATGCAAGAATGATGGTGTTCATACCCTTGCAGGGTTCGGGATAGGAAGGGATAATTTCCAACTAGCAAAAAGGCTCTCTAAAATAAGTAATCTGTGCTCCACCATAACCCATACATGGGAGGGGTCAGCTTTTAGTTATATCCAAGCACTGGAGAGAATGCAATAGAGACGAGAGATGTGTTGGAGAATTCGACAAAGTCTGGGGGAGGCTGGAAGCTGAAGGTCAGAAAAGGCAACATCTTGGAATGCAAAGGCATCCGGACCAAGGCACAGCCCCAGGGAGGTCGCTGACCATGCACAGCCGGCAGCTAAGGGGCCAGGGAAGGGATTCAGACATGGAGAGAAGCCGACTCCCTGATCGCTCTGAGAGAAAGCAGGGAACCTGGGGAGAGAGCGTCGACATGGAGAGGAGGTACCTGTGGAGGCCTCAGCGGAGAGCACCGGTGTCCTATAGCCCCGGATCACCCCGTAGATGGTAACTGTATAAGGGGTGGCGGCCTTGAGGCCCGGGATGTCCACAGCCCGCAGGCTGCCGGGCACCGTGAGGTTCTGAGCCGCCTCCACCTTGTTGGCCTCCTGCACCTGAATGACAAAGTGCTCATAGGCCTGGTCAGCTGCGGTCCAGTTGAGTTTGAGGCCATCCCAGCCCACCTCCGTCACGGCTAAGTCTCCCAGCTTGGGGAGCTCCTCTGAAGAAGGATAGATAGGTATGTGTCAGTTCTGTAAACAAAAATGAGGAAACCAAATGTCCCACAGCCCAGGGAAGAGAGAAAGGGATGAGAGAATAGCACATGTGTATAATGCGGTCATCCTTGGTCTCTGGGTATTTCCCATTTGAACTGTGGTAACCTGGCCACAGCAGTTACAAATGGGCAGAAAGGGAACATCTGCGCTGTTCATCCCTGCATTGGCAATGCCATCTGGGCCACTGCACAACCTACTGGGAGGTCTCTGAGCAGGCACAGCCAGAACTTAAAGGACAACTGGCAAAGGTGGGATTATGGGTCAGGATACAGGAAGAAGGAATGGTTAGAGGTGCAGTCTTTGGAGGCTGCTGGGTCTTGGTTAGAATTCCATTACTGATGTTTACTACCTGTGTAATCTTGGCATGTCACCTAACTCATCTCTGAGCCTCTCTCCTCACCTTTAAAATGAGCTGATAGCACCATTTCCTTGGACTGTGTGATGCTTAAGTGACGCTGTTTATAAACCTCTGAGTGTCCTGACATGGAGTGAGTGCCTGGTAATTGGCAAGCCTAACAGGTACATCGTTGCCTTGATGCTGTAACTGCAGAGGAACACCATTTCTTTAAAATGACCTTTTCCCTAATCCCAGCCAGCTTCGCCCTAACAGCATCGTGACTCCCTTGCCTCCTTTCGGTCAGACCCTTCCACCTTGACACACTGCCATCCACTCCTTTCTCCCGGAGCCCTCGGGACAACGAGGTTCTGGTCAGCATCAAACTCCCTTAAAGAACAAAGCCTTAGGTTTGTTGATCAAGAGAGGTTTTGTCAAACTAAAGATAACATCTTGATCTCAGTTATGTTTCAGCCCCAGAACCACAAAGGTGGAACAAACCCTACTGACCACAGCCTTTCAAAATCAGACAGAGCAATACCATGGCTGACGTCAGGGCCAGATGCAATGATCAACTACATCCTACCTTGGCCCTGACCAGGCAAATGGAGTCCATGCCCCTAACTCCATTAGTCGCCATGATTAATGTTTCCCCTCTATATAACCATCTTCCAGAAGCCACCGGGGAGCCAGGTTTTAGAGCATTAGCTCACCTGTGTCACCAGGCTTGGTGTCATTTCCTTAAACGCCATCTGGACCACTGTACAACCTCCCAGTGATTTTCCTTGCTGCAAACGCCCATTTGCATCGTATTGGGCTTTGATTTGCACAGGCAAACCAATCTTCAATTTCTCCCCGTGGGAATTCTTATTGCTATGGGAGATAATTCCCACTTTATTTCATTGCTTGACCTTGGAGAGATCACCTCACTGCTGGCCATAGGCTCTCTGACTGGGCTTATAAAGCCTCAGGTTTAGACAAGGCTGATGTCTTATCTCTGGCCTTTTCCCAGCTTTTGGGGCTCAAAGGTTCTGTACGGGATTGTTGGTCTGGCTCTTTCCCTCTCACCGGTCTTCTGCTAGAACTCTGTCCGCATGAAGAATGCCTGCACCACGAAGCAAGGCCCTTTGTGTGAAGGGAGGGCCCACTCTTGATGAGAAGTGGTTATTGCTTGGTAAACGGTGCAGAGCAGGGCCCGCTGTTCATTTCTCTACAATGTAGGAAGGACATTTAATGTAGTCGTTATGGCTGATATTAGAAAGTTTAGATTTAAATGTGGAAAAAATGAAACCCTGCTTCTCAGGACAAATGGAATCTCTGGGCCTCTCTTTTGAAGGCTGAAGTGGCCATGGATGCAACATTAGAAATGAAAATAGCTGCAGGAATGTTACCACGAAAGTCTGAGCAAACCTGGCCATTTAGAGGGGCTGTTTCCATAGACTCGGTGTTTTTTGGAAGAACTGCGCTGTGGCCGTGGGTCTAGGCAGCCCCCTGCTCCTCCCCAGCTGTTTGTTTAGCTGTCATAAATGGGGTTCCTTGTAAGATTTCATGTGCCAAGGAATTCTGCTGCTGAAAACGAAAGTTTACCAACTACAGATGCGGAGCATCATCTTGCACCCAGATTACGTCCGTCTCAAAGGCCCCCTTCGCTCTTTGGTTTGAAACGGCTCCAGGGAACCTAGGACAATGACAGTTTGGCTTTCTGACTTCTGGAATTGTGTGCAGTTTCTATCAAGGACCAACTTTATTTGCTCTACATGAGCAAGAAACACAATTCTTTGAATTAGCTTATTTGGACAGTGTTAAAACAGAACCTGTAGAAACTACTATGGGCTTACGGCTCAGCATAAACATCCTACTATCAAATATCTGCCCCGTTTTCCCATAGCTCCTTTCAAGGCTGTTTCAAGAAACCTCATGAAGAGTATGGAGTTTTCTATAACAGATGGAGCAGCATAGTTTCAGGGAACAAATTGAGATGAACTGCTTTTCCTCCCCAAATCAAAGAAAAACCTTGAAGTTGAATGTGGCTGACCTTTCTTGGAAATGTTCCTGCCTTGAGTGTCTGCTAAAGAGAGAGAGAGAGACTTGCCCAGTGGTTGAACATCGACCTATAAACCAGGAGGTCACGGTTCAATTCCCAGTCAGGGCACATGCCCCGATTGTGGGCTTGATCCTCAGTAGGGGGCATGCAGGAGGCAGCCGATCAATGATTCTTTCTCATCCCTGATGTTTCTCTCTTCTCTCTCCTTTTCCCTTCCTCTTTTAAGTCAGAAAAAATATATTTTTAAAAAAGAAGAGAGAGACTTGATAATTTTAGATCATTTCAAAGGTCACTCTGTAGAGATCTGTCTTCAAGGTGGATGGCCGTGAGCGAGTCTGAGGCCACCAACAATACGATTTCTCTAGAAAGTTCTGAATTTCATTCTTGTGCCACAGCCCCGCGGTTTATGAGGTTTTTATCATGGGATGTTGCTACCTGATGAATGTAGCTATTTGCTGTTCAATGTTTATTACAGGATGGGTGCTTTGCTAAGTAAGCACTTTCATGATCTCAGTTACTGCACAGGACAGTGTCGTCTGGGATTTGAAGGTGAGAAAAGAAGGCTCAGAGATGGGAAATGACATCCCCAAGAACACTCAGCCAGTTCAGGTGGAATTCCAAACCAGACCTCCCTGAGTTACAGCTTGTGCTCGCACTGCCTCTCAACAGCACTGGGATCGGCTGTTGCCACAAGGGTTTTCTCTGTTCCCAAGACAGACTGGCTCAATCGCACCCCTGATCTCTGATTTGAGAGGAGGGTCAAATACCTGTGATGACCTCTGCGGCAAGGGGTCGAGTGCTGCGGCCCCTGACCTCGCCGTGCAGGGTGACTGTGTAAGGGGTACCAGCCGTGAGGCCGGGGATTTCCACGGAGCGCAGGCTGCCAGGAACGGTGAGGCTGTGTACTTCTTTGGCTTGGCCAGCCTCCTGGACCTCAATGACAAACTGCTCATAGATCCCATCTGGGGTGGTCCAGTGTAGCCTGAGTGCGTCCCAGCTAACCTCAGTCACTGTGAGGTTTCCCAGATCCGGAACCTCTTCTGCATAAGGACACAGAGTTCCCGAGTTACTAGAAGGACATCTGCACACTGGAATTCAGGTAAGGTGGCATTTGGGCAAGCGATGAGCTGTCCAGGGAGTGTTGATTCCAGTAATTTATTTACTGTGGCTGTGGAGCTCACTCCAATAGTTGGCACTAAAGCCAGGGTTTTCCTATTCAGCCTTTGGAGATGAAAGATAGTTCCAGGAATTGTTTGCTTCTTCTATTTTGGACATACAAATGGGGCTTTGGGGAGTCCTTTGGTGTGCGCTTAAGATGAGCTCAGACCACTATTTTTTCCATTTGCAAATTGTGCTTTCCAACTTCTGAAATACTGTCACTGGAACTTGCTTTGAGAGAGAAGTCACCTCTCACTTTTGTAAAGGAAGAGCAGGTGGAGTTCTTCACGGACCTGCTACCCGGCTAGGACTAGGACTTGGCTGTATAAGGGATGTGCCATTTGGGCGGAATAGGGTGATTCACAGGTTTTCCCTAAGTGTAGGGGCTGAGCCCAGTTCACAGCAGGGGGCAGCTGTGTTCCTCCTGAGCAGAGACAGTGGGAGGAAGCAAATGAGTAAATGAGTTTAGAATACCTGTCCAGACTTCAACAGAGAGAGGGGCTGTGCTGGAGTCCCCAGTGACCCCGCGGATGGTGACACTATACTGAGTGGCTGCTTTGAGCCCGGGCAGGTCCACGGACCTCAGCCCTCCTGGGACTGTGAGGTTCTGGGCTGCCTCTCCTGCGCCAGCCTCCTGCACCTGGATAAGAAACTGTGCATAGGCTCCTTCCGGAGCTGTCCAGTTGAGCTTGAGGGCGTCCCAGCCCACCTCGGCCACGGTGACCTCTCCCAAACTGGGAATTTCCCCTGGAGGAGGAGAAAGAACTAGTTTCATATTCAAATCACATGAGATTCAGGGACCCTTTGACACAAGAATAGGCATTATCTGGCTTTAAAAAAAAAGTGAATTTCTTTAGATAAATGTACATCATGCAGCTTCCTAAATTTGTGAAGTAGAGTGTAGGAAGATGTTGGTTATCTTCATTAAAAAATTGCTCTAATCTCCTATAGACAAGGAGATTATTTTTTTACTTTGAAGTAAAATGTCATAACTTCTGTTATAAGAGGGAGCCTGTTTGTGAAGCTCAAGGTCACTGCCACTGGGCTGCATGTGTGGTCCCCAGACTGGGATGTGCAGGACTCCACAAGATGTGGCCCACACAGGTGCAGTGTGCAAGCTGCCCCTGGATCCTGCAGCCTGGCTCCCCATTCTTAGACATCAAGGTGCTATACCCTGGGGCAGACCTAGTCCATTCGAAAGCAAGCCCGTCTGGTTATCCTTGGCAGTTTCCTGTTGGGAAAACAGAAGCTACAGACAGAAAGTTAAGAGGTACCTGTGGAAGCCTCAGCAGAGAGCACTGGTGTCCTATAGCCCCGGATCACCCCGTAGATGGTAACTGTATAAGGGGTGGTGGCCTTGAGGCCCGGGATGTCCACAGCCCGCAGGCTGCCGGGCACCGTGAGGTTCTGAGCCGCCTCCACCTTGTTGGCCTCCTGCACCTGAATGACAAAGTGCTCATAGGCCTGGTCAGCTGCGGTCCAGTTGAGTTTGAGGCCATCCCAGCCCACCTCCGTCACGGTGAGGTTTTCCAGTTCAGGGGTGTGGTCTGAATAAGGACAGAGAGGGGGTCAGTGAAACCATTCCTGCAAATGCTTTCCTCCTAGGGACCCAGAAATGGCAAGCCAATGCTAAAAGGCTGTGAGGGCCTGCGTGCTGTGCGTCACGACCTCACCCCCGAATGGTGCTGTTGCATAAAAACACCAACAGGAAAATCAACGTAATACTCATCTTGCCTTGCTGCATATTTGGGTTTGTGTTTCTGAAATGGCATTTTCCTACTGACTTGTTTGGAAAGCTATCTGTCTAGGTTAGTCCTCCTCTGGGCTTCAGTTTCCATTTTGGAAAGTGACTCTCAGGAGGATGAGATCTGAAGGAACAGCCTTCAGCTATTCCTCAGATTTTTGGTCTGAGCTGTCCAACCTTCTGTATTTTGAGAAAATTGGCTCCTCTTAGATTCCCTTCCTTTTCCTGCTTCCTTCATCTCCTTTATATTATTGTCACTTTGTGTTGGAATTTTTGTCAAGTTTCTGGGGCTCTAATCAGTTTACATAAGCCACTTCAGGGAGATGAGAGGTAAATTAACACGATATGAGTGAGGCTGAATTGAGCCAGGCGGCGAGTCTTTGCAAAACTGTCCCTTACTGGATAGACAGACAGACTGAGGCCTTACGGAATGTGCCATCGTGATTCATCTGAACACACAAAGTACAGTAAAACCTCTCTTGTCTAAGTGTACCTTCAAGGTGGTAACATGCTCATGGCTGAGCTCACATGGACCTTGCAAGACCTGGGAAGAAAGGACTTTCTCTGGAAATGGATCCTGTAAACAACAGAGTATGGACTGCTTTGAGTTTATTTAAAAGAATGTTTCCCCCTCTATTTATGTCTTATAGGTTGCTAATTTCAAATGAGCTCTGCGTGTCCATGAAAACAGGCTTCTAACTTGAAAATCTTAGTTGCAATTGGACGGAAGATAGCCTTTCAGAGGGGAAAATGCATCTTTTCAAGAATCTTGTTAATTCAGATTTTTCCATCTTATGGAGAATGTTCTAATTCTCACTGGCAAAGCTTACACTCCTGCAAATCTTGCTGATCTAGGACAGGGGTCTGTAGACTGCCATCTGAGGGTCAAGTCTGGTCTGCTGCCCATTTTGGTAATGAGCAAGCTAATAGTAGTTTTTATATTTTTAAATGGTTGTGAAAACAAGCCAAACGAAAAGAATACTTCATGGTGTAAGAAAACAGATGAGATTGAGATTGCATCAGGACACAGCCATGCTCGTCGTTGCTGCATGGCTGCGTGTGAGCGCCAAAGACACAGCTGAGCAGCTGTGACAGAAGCCGTGTGGCCTGAAATTATCTGGCCCATTTCAAAAAATATTTAGGACACCTGATCTTGAACTACGTTCTATGGACTCATTTACTCCAAGTTCCGGTCCTGAAGTGCATACCCAAAGCCTCATAGCAGTTCTAACCACACACACATGGACCCTGAACCCAGAGTGATGTATTCATTGGGCAAAAGAAAAGGAGAGTCAGTAATCCTTAAACCCAAGGGCCTTGTGAGGCCAGGAGCAGTGGTCTAGTTAAAACAATGGTCTCCTTGACCTTGGGATGTAAGCACTCAGGAGCATGTCCCTGTCAAGTACTCCAGCAGTCCTCCTGCTTAAAGAGACATGGTACAAATCCAGGCTAAGCCAAACGGCAAGGTTAAGGAAACTGATCCTCTGGCTCATAAACTCCCCTCTTATCCCACTTTTTTTCTGTTTGTCCTCCTGCCATCAAAGCTGCTGCTCAGCAACTTAGCTGACACTGACAATTGCCTCCTTAGTGGGAATTAAGTCATTGTCTTTCCTTGCTAGCTTTTAAAGTTCTCTCTCACATTCTGACAATAAAACATCTTTCTTTCCATGAAAAAAAAATACCAGGTACCAGGTTGTAAGAAATCTGAGAGTCACTTCATAGGGCAGGGAGGAGGTAATTATTATCTATTAAACTATTGCAATAAAGGTTAATGGAGAGACGAGAGGAGATCCACAATGGAAAATGTCTCTTCCCGATGAGAACCATCTTTTCTCCTTGAATCAGATTTCACATGCCACTGACAGTCTTACCCAATCTGCTTCAGCTGCTCATACAGCTGAGAGATTAACTTTCATCTAATGCCCAGTAAATAGTGATCATGGTAATAGTACTGCACCACCATTTTTGTCTATTCTTCCAGTTTTTGTTTTCTGGGGGGTTGGTCAAGCAAGAAAGAGCATTGGTTTACACTTAGTGAGCAATGCTGTGACTATATCTGGGTGCTTATGGCACCCCACCTGACCCTTCACTTAAACAAATGCTAGTCAGGTAAGTCACAAGTATAACTTCAATGAGTAAAATCAATAGATAAATTAAAAGAAGAGGGATAAGAATGATAAAAAGAGAATAATATTAATAAAAATTCTGTATACAAAAGTTGAGGTGGGGGCCAAGTGGCATCCCATAATAAATGCAGACTCTACATTTCACTGGTAAATGACACACTGTGGGCTTTACTGCCTCAGAAGCCCAGGGTTTCCACGGTATAGTTCCACACTCAATTTCCTGGCATTTCTTTATGAAAAGGCTGTTGTCTTTTTCTTACAGCTGTGCACTGACATCTACCCTCTGAAAAATGTCAGTGGGCCTGGGAAATCAGGATTTCTCAATCCCCTTTCTAGGCTGATAGTGGGTTGACTAGCTGGCTCGGAGGAATTTCTGGCTCTGCCAACTTTAAATCTTTAGATTCCCAACATCTTGTAGATGGTACTGTAGGGCAGCTTGCTGCCTTAAAATATGCCTCTTGGAAAATTTATTATTCTAAGATGGTTATTTTTAAGAAACTAAAGACTCAAGAAGAACCTTTGACCTTCTCTTCTAGCTGCTTAAGAAAATTAGATAGAGGACTTTCTCCAGGAAGGGAGCCATCATCATAAATGACCACAGTTTAATATGAACTAGGTGTGATAGACAAGGAGGAACATACCAAGTCCCCTTTGATCAAAGATCTTTGTGTGTCCCATTGTTCAAGGTGGCCCAGCAAACACTCATCAAATATTTGCTTCTGCATCTCCATGTGAACTTTCCCCTTGTTTCAAGGCCCAAACCACTACCCCTCCTTTCTTTTTAGCTTATGATGGCATATAAGCTCCTACAGCCAAATTGGTCTTGGGCCCAATATCCATTTGGAACATACATAAGTTTGGTGATTGTCACCTGTTAATCTGTCTCCTGTCATTTTAGTCATTCCACCAGCCAGTAGAACTAAGAGGGAAATGTCTCCCTCCCGGACATTGGTATGGAAGGATGCTTCAGTGGCTTTGTGTTTCTACATATTCTCCAGGCATTATGTCCCTATTGCTTACAGAAAATTCCTGGCGTCCACTCCAAGCAGAGTTCCCCTGAGGTTATCAGGGTCAAATGCAGAGAGGAGGGCTGGGAGGGATATGCCTGATACACACTCAATTTTTTTTAATGCTAACAGGAATAGTACCCTCCTTTCCTCCCTCCCTCCCTTCCTTCCTTTTCTATCAAGATAAGCTTAAATGAGACCTTCCAGGGGGATGACTTCCCTTTCCTTCTCAATCCTTGAGAGAATTTGGGCTGCTAGTACAGAGGTGGGAGAGGCCAGAGGATACAATGGAAATGCTGCCTCTGGAACAACTGAGGTCCACAGTGCTCATAAAGCACTGTCTTGTGCTTGGCTGCATCCAAGGCCCTGGGGATGCAGCAAGAGGCAGAGTGCTTCCATTTTGGTTGGCAGTAAGAGGTAGGCCATGGATAAATAAACCAAGTACTGAATAATATCAGGCCTGGTAAGTGTCATGAACTTCGGAGCAGCACGGAGGGGTAAACTAGGATGGGGGCACCATTTTATATCAGTGGCCAGAAAAGGATTTTGAATAACACACAAGGTGAATGCAATGAGGAAAAGGCCATGGGAAGAACTAAGAGAGAAGTGGTTCCCTGGTAGCAGGTATAGCTTGTGTACAGACTCTAAGGGAGGAACAGGCTTGGTCTGCTTAAAGAACAGTGAGAAGGCCACGGTGGCCAGGTGAAATGAGTATGAGGACAAGGGTGGAATGAGGTCAGAGAGATGGGATGGGCCAGATTCTGCAGGGCCGTGCAGTCTGTGGTAGGGTCTTGGGATTTTATTTTAGGTGTGACGGGCAGCTAGGTTGTGCATACTTTTAATTGGATGCCACATCAAGGAAAAGGCTTGCGCTCTGGCTCAATTCCATGGCTAGAGCCCTGGAATTCCTTGGGAAAAATGCTTTGGGGCAGCCAATTCCACATCTGCTCTGTGAAACCCACAGATGATGAGTGGATCTTTGCGGACTTCTGCTTTTGAGAATCCAGTGATGCAGAACTGGAAGTCCCTTTCTTCTGAGGTTTGAACCTACAGCCCTTTGACATTTCAAGACTTGTAGCTACATGGTACATCTACCCCAGAGCTCCCACTTCATATTTCTTTTTTCTTTTCCTGTGCTTACAAAGGCCAAGTGCCTGGACTTCTGTTTATTTCCATATTCCACAACACAGTCCTGTTTGTCTCTAGGTGTCTGTCCAACAGCTTCCTCCCATTTTATTTATTTATTAGAGGCCCGGTGCACAAAAATTTGTGCACTTGGGGGGTGGGAGGGGGTGGGGAGGGAGTCCCTGAGCCCGGCCTGTGCCCTCTCGTAGTCTGCGAACCCTCGGGGATGTTCACCTACTGGTTTAGGCCCGCTCCCCAGACGATTGGGCCTAAGCTGGCAGTCAGACATCCCTCTGGCAGCCTGGGAGCCCTTGGGGGTGTTCACTTGCTAGCAGGGAGCAGGCCTAAGCTGCAGTCGGACATCCTTACCACTGCTGAGGAGCAGGAGAGGCTCCCACCACCACCTCTGTACTGGCAGCCATCAGCCTGGCTTGTGGCTGAGCAGAGCTTACCCTAAGAGAGTGCACTGACCACCAGGGGGGAGCTCCTGCATGGAGCGTCTGCCCCCTGGTGGTCAGTGTGTGTCATAGTGACCAGTCCTTCCCAGTTGTTCTGCTGTTAGGGTCAATTTACATATTACCCTTTTATTATATAGGATAGAGACCTGGTACATGGGTGGGGGTCAGCTGGTTTGCCCTGAAGTGTGTCCCGGATCAGGGTGGGGGTCCTGCTAGGGTTCCTGGCCAGACTGGGTGAGGGGCTGAGGGCTGTTTTCAGACTGGCCACACCACCTTCATGGTGAGGGTCCCTGCTGGGGTGCCTGGCCAAACTGGGTGCAGGGCTGAGGGTCGTTTTCAGGCTGGCCACATCCCTTCAGAGAGGGGGGTCCTGCTGGGGTGTCTGGCCAGCCTGGGTGAGGAGCTGATGGCTGTTTGTAGGCTGGCCACAGCCTTCAGGGTGGGGGTCTCTGCTGGGGTACCTGGCCAGCCAGGGTTAGGGATTGAGGGCCGTTTTCAGGCTGGCCACATCCCCTTCATGGAGGTGGGTCCTGCTGGGGTGCCTGGCCAGCCTGGGTGAGTGGCTGATGGCTGTTTGCAGGCTGGCCATAGCCCCTTCAGGGTGGGTGTCCCTGCTGGGGTGCCTGGCCAGTCTGGGTGAGGGGCTGATGGCTGTTTTCAGGCTGTCCAGGCCCTCCAACAGGTACCCTCACCCCATGAGGGTGTGGCCATCCTGGGTGAGGGTCTAATGGCTGTTTGCAGGCTGGCCACAGACCCCAGTGACCCAAGCTCCCAGCAAGGCTGGCTGGAAGTAGGTATCTGGGATTTATTTACCTTCTATAATTGAAACTTTGTTGCCTTCAGCAGAGGCCACAGCCGGCTAAGGCAGCTGTGAAGCTTGGCTTCCTCCATCGCTGGGGCAACCAACCCTCCTACTTGCTCTAGCTCTGTGGCTGCTGGCCGCCATCTTGGTTGGGTTAATTAGCATATAGTCGCTCTGACTGGCTGGTGGGCGTGGATTAAGGTGTAGTGGAGTGACACCAATTAGCATATTACTCTTTTATTAGTGTAGATTTTATTTTTAGCTTCATCCCATTTTAAATCTTTCCTGATGCTCAAAGTCATTCTGTGTTCCTGCTGCCTGCTCTGCACCCCCAGTTCTAGCAAGTGGAGTATCGTGCTTTCTTGTTTACTAGGTAGTGAATTCCTATGAGCACAGACCTATCTTAATTGGTCTAGCATCCCCAGAACTTAGCACAGAGCACACTTGTGGTATATTATTATCTGTAGTAAATGTAAGAGACTTGGGAGGACAGAATTCAGGAGAAGGAATTTTAATAAAATAAAGTAGTTCTATGGAGAAAGCTATAGAGAGATATATTATGGAGACAGTGAGAAAAGAACCAATAAAAGGGACTTTGCACATTTTTGTTATAATGAACAATGTCCTTAAATATACAAATGATTTCTTTGAAATAGTGTTAAGGAGGCATGCCTGGGAAATGAAATCATGAGTCTTTGGGATGCCAAAACGGGGTTCTCAGTCAGACACCAAGTAATCCCAGCCTGTGGTTCACTTGAAAGCTTGCCTCTCCCTGAGCTGCAAGGCCTGGGCTTCCCTCTTGGAGATCAGGATAATGTGGCTATAGCCACAGGCTAATATGATTGAATGGAGCTATGAAACTCTCTTTGGAACAACATTTGTCAAACTCAGGGAAAAGGAGAGAGAGAGAGAGAGAGAGAGAGAGAGAGAGAGAGAGAAGGGAGGGAGAGAAGGAAGAGAAAGAGGGGAGGGAGGGAGAGAAAAAGGAAGAGGAGGAGGAATTACCTCTTTTTTGTTTTTCTGATTCTTTGTTAGCCCTTGATAACAAGCTGCCACATTCAGATCTCTACCATGGATGTATTCCTTCCTGATTCTGTCCTACCCACCTTTGTCTGTGATTAGGCTTCCCCTCCAGAGCACCGCGATGATCAGCTCATAGATGTGGGAAGGAGATGCTCAGTCAGTGGAACTGACTGCTGGGGCTCACTTCAGATTCTGAACAGGCTGCTGTGGTATACCAGATGCCTCTTCTCTCTCTCTCCTCCTTACAAACAACCACACTTATGTGGCAGCAACATGCTCAGCCAGAGACTACTTAGTCTTTCCTAGACTTCACTTATAGCCAGGAACAACAGATGAATGTGAGTAGAAGGCATTAGGGAGGTTTCCAGAAAGACTCATCTAGTAGGTTCTCTTTTTGGATTCTTTCTTTCTCTTTGTTATGTTGTCTAGAACACAGGTGTGAGGGCTGTACTGCAGCAGCCATGTTGTGACATGGAGGAGACTTTGAGAATGGAAGCCAGGAAGAGTGGATCAGAAAGAGAGAAAGAGCTTAAGTTACTGGTAATTTGGATCTGCTATGCTATCCCTGAATCACCTAACCTCTGATTCACTTTATGAGAGAGGAAAGTATGGTTCCAAGTGACTGTTACTTGAGATTTATGTTATATGCTGGTGAAAGTATTCAGACATGACAAAGACTCAAAGGCATTTCCATATTTGTCCATCATTACAACCTCTTTTCAGTTTATGGAGATTCAGCTGGAGTAACATCTCTATCATGACACTCTGGCTGCTCCCGATTCTCCCAATCATTCCCTGTCCTTAGTTGAGTTCCATCTAACACTCTGAATATATAGTCTTCCCTATGGTCTGTGAACAGGAGCACCTGAGTCAGAGTGACAATGACAAATATATGACCCACTTGCCCCTCAAATACTAGCACACTACAGTGTATTCAGTGGGTTCTCAATACTTACTAAATTGAAACTAAAGACGATTACTTGTCAAACCCTGAAGAATTAACATTGTCCATTATAATCTTTTATATCAGGGGCCAAAATATGTGTATATTTTCCATATAGGAAGAACTGATTTGTTTTGTTTTTCCATTTTAGCAACTGAGGAAATGTGGCAGCAGGTACAAAGAACAGAATCCCAGGGCTGGCAGGGACCCTGGAGGTCAGGATCAGCCATGGGAAGATGAAGTTCACTCCTAATGACTAAGAGGAGCTAGAAAATGAGAAGGGTACTTTCAAAGAAGGCTCCAAGGACCATGTGCAACTTTTCAGGTAACCTTAGAGGAAAGCAAAAACCTGGAACAGAAACACTGAATGAGAAATAACCAAAGAATGATTACCAACATCCTGATCATCTTGAAGAGAAATAAAATTAAAGGTAAATTAATTGTTCAGCTAAAGGAGGCGGCACAAGAAACAATTTGAACACAAAATTAAAAGAAAGAAAAGAACCAAAGACAAACAAAATTCCTGATGCTTTAAGTTCTCCTGGGAGGAAATAGTTGAAAATCACTATTGATCACCCAGCAAGGAAACTGCTGACTCAGTTGACAAGAGGAAAAGGTTAGTAAGTTGCTCTTTCAAAGTGACAGTTAGAGGCTTCATGAGTGGAGAGAGCAGCAGGACTTCCCACTGGGTGTTCTCGTGTGAAGGCAGCCTGGCTGCTGGGTCTGCAAACCTCACAGTCAACAGTGTCTGCAGGGAGCTCAGGGGCTGACCTCACCTGTGGATGCCTTTACCCGCGCGGCCTTGCTCTTGTGCCTGCCCTTCTCTGCTCTCAGGAGGATGGCATATTCCTGTCCGGGTTCCAGGCCTCTCAGGACGTAGGAGGTAGTGTCTCTGGGCAGCTGCACCTCCACTGGCTGGCCTGAGGCAAGGCTGTAGTTGAGGCGGTAATGGTCAAAATTGGCCAACGGTGACCTCCAGAGCAGGGTCAGAGTGGTTTCTGCAGTTTCTGACACCCGAAGGTCCTTGGGGGCGTCCATATCTGGGAGGAAAACACAGAGATGAACACTCCTCATGCTGGGAGGCAGGCTGCTTCTGGGACTAAAAGGCAGCTGGCTCCAGGCTGCAGCCCCAGGTCCATCATCAAGGAACTGAGGGCTTCAGGAGACTCACCTAACTGGGCCTCAGTCCTCACCTTGTAAATACCACTGTAAATTACCTGGAAGGGTTTTTGGAAGACTGAAAAGGACATAGTGACGTGCCCACACCACGAAATGCTACTCAATTAGAAGCATTTAAAAAGAACTCACTATTGATACAAGAAACAATCTGGATGGGTCTCAAGAGAATTATGCTGAGTGACAAAGCCAATCTCTAAAGGTTGCATACTATATGATGCCTTTTATGTAGCACTAGAGGCCTGGTGCATGGTTGGGGTCCCTCGACCTGGCCTGTGATTGGGCTGATCAGGGCTGGCCAGCGGGTTGAGGGTATAAGGGTTGCTGGAGGTAGGCTGGCCAGGGGGGAGGGCCCACAGGAGGTTGGCTGACTATTGGAGTGCACTGACCACCAGGGGGCAGCTCCTGTGTTGAGTGTCTGCCCTCTGGTAGGTAGTGCATGTCATAGCAACTGGTGAGCACTTGTTTGGGTTATTCAGTTGTAATGGTCACTTAGGCTTTTATCTAACCTAATGAAAGAGTTATATGCTAATTGTGTCACTCCACTACATCCCAAGCCATACCTACCAGCCAATCAGAGTGACTATGCAAATTAACCCAACCAAGATGGCGGTCGACAGCCACAGAGCTAGAACAAACAGGAGGCTTCGTTATCCCGGTGCTGGAGGAAGCCACCTGCCTAGGCAGACTGTGGCCTCCGCTCAAGGCAACAAAGTTTCAATTATAGAAGATAAATAAACCCCAGATACCTGCTTCCAGCAAGCCTCGCTGGGAGCTTGGGTGGTTGGGGGCTGTGGCCAGCCTGCAAACAGCCATCAGCCCCTCACTCAGGCTGGCCAGACACCCCAGGGGGGGACACTCACCTTGAAGGGGCTGTGGCCAGCCTGCAAACAGCCAACAGCCCCTCACCCAGGAGGCCAGGCACCCCAGCAGGACCTGCCCTCCCTGAAGGGGGTGTGGCCAGTCTGAAAACAGCTCTCAGCCCCTCACCCAGACTGGCCAGGAACCCCACCCTGATCCAGGACACCCTTCAGGGCAAACCAGCTGGCCCCCACCCATGTACCAGGCCTCTATCCTATATAATAAAAGGGTAATATGCAAATTGACCCTAACAGCAGAATGACTGGGAAGGACTGGTCACTATGACACACAGTGGCCACCAGGGGGCAGACGCTCAATGCAGGAGCTGCCCCTGGTGGTCAGTGCACTCCCACAGGGGGAGCTCTGCTCAACCACAAGCCAGACTGACAGCTGCCAGTACAGAGGTGGTGGTGGGAGCCTCTCCTGCCTCTTTAGCAGCACTAAGGATGTCCAAATGCAGCTTAGGCCTGCTCCTTGCTGGCAAGTGGGCATCTCCTGAGGGCTCCCGGGCTGCCAGAGGGATGTCTGACTACCAGCTTAGGCCCGATCGCCCAGGGAGGGGGCCTAAAACAGCAGGTGGACATCCTCTGAGGGGTCCCAGACTGCAAGAGGGCACAGGCCGGGCTGAGGGACCTCCCCCAAGTGCACAAGTTTTTGTGCACTGGGCCTCTAGTATATATAGATTTTTAGAATGACAAAATCATCGAGATGATTGCCAAGGGTTAGGGACAGGGAGGGAGGTGCCATGGTATAAAAATGGAAGAGAAATCCCAGTGATGGAACTACTCTGTATTTTGATTGTAGTTAAGGGTTTGAAAGTTTACATGTGATAAAAGTGCATCCAACAATGAAAAACATTCACAAGAGATGAGGGCATCTGAATAAAGTTGGCAGATTTGTATCATTGTCAGTTTCTTGGTTGTGATATTGCTCCATAATTAAACAGTTGTTACCAATGGGGGAAGCTGGGTGAGGGGTTTAGGGGTGTGTCTCTGTATTATTTCAACAGCATGTGAATCTACAATTACCTTAAAAGAAAAAGATCAAACAGAATATGTACTGGCTCTTGCATAATAAGGGGCTCAATGAAGTATGACCTCTGCCCCCTCTGCTCTCCAGCCTCCTTTTCCTTCAGAGGGGAGGTCAGGAGGAGGCTGGCGGAGGGAGAGAGGAAAAGGGTTTCTCTATTACAACATTCCCACACAAAAAAAATTGAAGAATCATTGGCTTCAAATGAGGGAGTCCCTCACCATCACCAGGATGTGTGGACGAAAGCAAAGTCTGACTCACCTGTGTTCTGGCCACTTATGATTTATGTGACCAGAATATACACATTAGGTGTGTTCTAAGAGAAACCCCCCAGATGTGTTTTAATCAGTCAATGGTATAAAAATACAACCACCCTAGAACTGGTTACAAACTTTAAAAGTTAGATTTCTGATAAAGTCTGTTTCCATTTTTCCCTAAAAAGAAAGTTTGCTGGTCCCTTCTGTCCTGAGAGTGGTGTGGGAATCATTTGGATGTGGTTTGCTCACGTGACTTTCTAATGGGACGTCTGGGCTAGATGACCGTAGGGGCTCCTTTTTCTGTTTCTTTTTAAAATTTTTTTATTTTTATTGATTTCGGAGAGGAAAGAAGAGGGAGAGGGATATGGAAACATCAATGATGAGAGAGAATCATTGATCAGCTGCCTCTTGCACACCCCCTACTGGGGATTGAGCTCACAACCCTGGCATGTGCCCTGATTGGGAATTGAACTGTGACCTCCTGGTTCATAGGTTGATGTTCAACCACTGAGCAACACCAGCAGGACCTATTCTTTCTTTCTTTTTCTTTCTTTTTCTTTCTTTTTCTTTCTTTTTCTTTCTTTTTCTTTCTTTTTCTTTCTTTTCCTTCCTTCCTTCCTTCCTTCCTTCCTTCCTTCCTTCCTTCCTTCCTTCCTTCCTTCCTTCCTTCCTTCCTTCTTAAATTTTGTTTTATTGCTTGAAGTATTAAAGAGTATTAGATAAGTCTCCATTTTTTTCCCCTTGACTTTCCCCTCTCCTCCCCTATCCCCCAGTGTCTTGTGTCCATTGATTATGCTTATATGTATGCATATTGTTTCTTTTAAAGCAGGTTTTCTGCTTCCTGAGCCCTGTGTCTGTGAGAGCCCACCTGGGGTGAGAGGTGGGGAGTGGGGGGGGGGTGGGGGAGGTGGGAGGGAGTCCAGTTGCCTCACCTGTGGCCGCATTGATGGTGGCTGGAATGCTCTCCATGTCTCCTTTCACAGCAGACACACCAATCCCATATTCAGTTCCTGGCCTCAGACCTAAGAGAAAGCGTGCAGGTGGAAACTCAGCTTCAATGCAGAAAGACTTCCATAAGATCATAAAAACGACCCTGAGCTGTCCCCGGACGCTATTGCTTTTCAGTGTCTGGAATGTTTTGCAGACTGACTCACTGACATGGCCATGAGAGGGACTGCTGGGAACTGCACATGTTCTCTCTCTGGAAGGTGCAAAGCGGGGCCATGTCCCCAGGGTGGCTGGGTCTGGGATGCGGAGCTCACCTGTGAGTGTGATCTTGGTTGTGGCTTGTTGGCTCCTTGGGACCTCGATCTCGGCATGGTCACCCCCGGAGATGGGTGCGTACTTAATTCTGTAGCTGTCAATGGCCGCCTTGCCATTCTTCCATTCCAGGGTGACGCTGCTGTCTGTCTGGGAGACACGGCGAAGATTCCTGGGAGCATCCAGACCTATTTGGGAGAGGAAGGGACATTTGTATGGAACACATCAGGCACCAAGAGTGGCGGTCCCACAATTCAAGCTGAGATATGAAAGGTTCCTGCCACTGGAGGAAAATGACAAACTTGCCCCCATACCCATCTCAATAGCTGACGCAGAGATCTAAAATTCTACATATTTGGCACGTTCCCCATTATTAACATGTGTGATACCTCAGTCATTCACATTTTCCTCAGATTTTGTGCTTAAAAAAAAACACACCAAAAAAACTACACAGAAACTTACACATAAGCTCTATAAGTGTAAGAACTGACCTATTGTACGCACCACTGTATTTTTTAAAAAATATATTTTTTATTGATTTCAGAGAGGAAGGGAGAGGGAGAGAGAGAGCTAGAAACATCAATGATGAGAGAGAATCACTGACCAGCTGCTGTCTGCATGACCACTACTAGGGGTTAAGCCCACAACCCAGGCATGTGCCCTGCCCAGGAATCGAATTGAGACCACCTGGTTCATAGATCAACACTCAACCACTATGCCATGCTGGCCGGGCTCATCACTACTTCTAATAACTCATATAGTGGTTACTGAGCTCTGAAAAAGTACTATTAAATGACTGGCATTCTGATACTTTAAAAAAAATGTCAGCGGCTAAGACATCAGGAGGCATCTTTGTCATTCATGTTTTCCATACACGGTATAAAAAATTTTTATTCTAAATTTTTTTACTAGGACTTGTGTCTTAGTGTCAGACTAGTCCCTTCTATGTATGCCAATATGTATATACTTTATTTTGGAAGGTTCTTTGGGAATATTTTTCTTTGAAAAATTAAACAGTACAATATTTGAAAATAAAATTTAAAAGAATGGAAATTCCCTTTCTGTTTTCCTGCTGTCAAAGGAGCCTGGAAGGTACCCCTGGGAAGAGTGGATAGAGGTCTCGCAATCCTTTCCTTGTGGGCACCCATTCCAGGGAAGGACCCTTACCTGTTGTGAAGGTCTCCTTGGCAGGGTTGCTGGACATGTCGCCCCTGCGGGAGATGAGGGACACCTCGTACTCGGTGTCTGGCTTCAGGTTCCCGATGGAGTACTGGTTCTCATCGTGCGTGAGGTCGATGGTGGTGCGGTCGCCCGGCGCGTCTTTGATCCCATAGGAGAGCTCGATGCCGTCGATCTCGGCCAGAGGCTTGAACCAGGTGACCAGCGCAGTGGTGTCTGTGACGTCCTTCACCTCGATCTGGCTGGGAGCATCCAAGCCTGTGATGGGCAGAGGACAAGCGACAGAGCTGTTTCAGAGAGTGGGACAGTGCCGGGGCTGAGCAGAGAAAGGCAGCCATCCCATCTATCTATGCATATATTGGTGTAATATTGACCCCTGGACCTTATTTTATGTTTCTGATCTTCAATGGCCTGTTCAACAAGCTATAAGTAGGGCTGTTGCTACCTTTGTAGGGTTTGTTGCTTTTTTAAAAAAATCTAAAGGAGACAGTCCAGCCAGTGTGGCTCAGTGGTTGTGTCAACTTATGAACCAGGGTGTCACTGGCTCGATTCACATGCCCAGGTCAGGGCACATGCCCGAGTTGCAGGGTCGATCCCAGGAGGGGGCATGCAGGAAACAGCCGATCAATGTTTCTCTCTTATCATTGATGTGTCTCTCTCTCTTTCCCTCTCCCTTCCTCTCTGAAATCAATACAAATATATTTTTAAAAAGACGTAAAGGAGGCAATGCGTGCAGAGCATCTGGCAGGAAGCCTGGAACCTGGCAGCTAATCACAGGTGGTGGTTCTCTGTTATTATCGTTACTGGTTTCGTAAGTTGAAGACACAAGCTTAGAGCTTGTTTCACTTGAAAATACACTGACTTAGTATCTTTTATTTTTTAATTAGGTTGATAACTTCTCCATCAGAATTGTGGCACTGAAAAGGGAGGCAACGGCTGTCTGGCCAACGGATGGCAAGTTAAGTTTGATGAAAAGAATTCAGGAGGGAAAGTCATGGCTGCCTATCTTTGCATCCTCATTCGGTCCTCCTCCTGCCCAGTTACTCACCTCCTGCCCTGTCCACTGCCTGGTTTTAGAGTTTTGACTGCAGGCTGCTCAGGGCTCTGAGAGCAATTCACACTTCTCCCATCCTGGCACTGCACTGGCTGCTGCTTTTGTTTCTTCTTCCCACGATTGCCCCTCCTCCATCTAAAAATCTCTTACCCCTCAAAATCTCATTTATAGGTCGCTTCCTAACGAGAAGCCTTCTTTGACCCATTGCAATCAGGTAAACACATATTCGCTCCCCACCAGGTCTAAAGTTTGAGTTAGTCAAGGTGATTATGTTCTAGAGATTTTACAGTATTTTACCTATAGTGATCAATAATTTATCATACACTTAAAACCTCACCAAAAGGGCAAAACAAATCTCATGCTAAGTATTCTTACCACAATTAAAAACAAGAATATTCTAGTATTGCAACTTTCTCCGCCTTCCATAACAGATGTCTATACAGTTTATCCGAAGTGTGTTATTCAGTTTAGACAGGGTCATTCACTGATGCAGACAGCGGGTCTTTGATGTTTCTTAATCCCCAGCATACAGTCAGGCTCTGTCATTTATGTCTTAACTCTATTTTTTTTAATTACACAAACATTTTTAATGCAAACACCAGAACATTCCAGGCAAATGCCTCAAATGAAGGATTGCTAGGCATTCGGTCAATCTTTCTTCCTTCATTTCTGAAAATAGGTAAGTTTATGTTTTCAGTATTGGTTGAGGAAACGATATCAAACAAAAGGAACTTGGTTTTATCAAGGGGGCGAGGAGGAATAATTCATTGCTTTTTGTGAGACGCTTACAGTCTCTTTTGTTGAATTTCAGGTGTCATTGCATCAGTCTCAACTCACAGATGATGAACCCATAACATGCACAATGAAAACGATGCTCTAGTCTAATTCAACACTGAGACTGCCTGTCCTGTATTCTTACAGGGGCCAGCAAGCACCTAAAACGTACCTATTACCTTCCTTAGTGGTCCTTTTATTAAGAAGCCAGGATCCAGTCAAGGACACTGATGTACTGCTGGATTTGGGACACTTGAAGAGAGGAGACTAACCTCGCCTGGTGCCTACCACGTGCCAAGCACAGTCCTTTGTCATTCGTGTCTTACTCTCATGGCAACTCCATAGCTAGGATACCATAAACCCATTTTCCAGATGCTGGGTCAGAGGTTTAAATAAGTCAACCTGCTAAGGTAATATTGAATGATAAAGCTGGAATTCAAACTCAGGATGGTTTGGGTACAAAGCCCAGGCGATTTCTCCTCTAAATGCAAAGGGCTCTCAGAAACACTTAGGTGCCAAATACCATTGTAATACAACCTCTATGATGAGAGGGAAAGAGTAAAAAATGTTTCGGTGCCAAAACTTTAAGGTTCTTTAAACACGAAAGAAGTTCAGGTAGCAGCAAAATAAAGAGGTAACTATCTGCCTCTCAGTATTGATATTTATGTGCTTACGGAACTTCAAATGTTGGGATATTTGTCCTGCAGTAAGAAGGAAATAAAGCAGCCAATCCCCACATTTAGATTACAAAGAAACGGGCCGACGGAAGAACTGTCTTATGCGTTCTCAGTGTGTCTTCTCCATAGCAAATATGCATTTGCTTGATCTCTGTGCCTTTCTTATGATCTAATGATTTCTTCCTGTTGGTACCTGCCTTCTACCTACCACTGAGGGATGTTGTCAGCGTTATGGAAAACACTGGCTTATAAAGGAGACAGTCTATAATCTGGCTCTGAGCTAGTCAAAGTGTGCAAATATTTAAATGCAAGATGTTCTTTCTTGTCATTAGTCAACAGATTTAACTTTCCAACAACACCCTGCCGAGAATTGATTCCTTAAGTAGTTGGCATCAATGTTATTTTGAGAAAGATAAAGAAGTTTTCCCAAATAGCAATGAAAAAGTTATTTATTAAAATTTTGCTAATAGAATGACTCCAAACTCAGCTTTCTTCCTTCCCTCCCACCAAATGATCTAGCAGTGCCAGATCCTATTCTACCCCCAAGAAGTTCTGACCTCATTACCACTGAGTGACATTCCATTTAGATTTCTGTGGAAGCCATGGGCTCCACATTCTACACAACCAGAGCCTCGGGAATGCTAGTGGCCATGGGGTTCAATTAAGAAAAGGAGACCCTGGCTTCAGACTGTGGACCTGATGGCATTGACCATGTGGTATTGGCTAAACGAACTCAAGTTTCTCTAAGCCTCAGTTTCTACTCTTAAAAAATAGTAACATTAATATCTGCCCTACCTCTTTCACGGGGCTGGTGCTAATATTAAATGTGATGATGTGATAGATCATGTGGCAATGGTCTCAATTACCCGGCATCTGTGCCATGTTGGAATGTCACGTTGAAGCTCCCCAAGAGATGGATCCGTTTCCCCACCCCTTATATCTGGACTGGCCTTGAGATTTGCTTGGGCAGAAGTAATATTAATGCCAATTTAAAGTCAGCTACTATCAGAGCAAGACCAGGGTAGTATCTATGGGGCTGAGAGACCAGTGGAGCAGAAAGGCATCGAGACTGGGGCATTCTAGATCAACCAGACCCCGGCCCACACAGATGCATAAGTGAGCCCAGTCAAGAAGAGAGAAATGGCCCAGGTGAGCCCAAGCCTACCTCACCAACGTGCAGAGTTATTATTTGAAGCCACTCAGTTTCGGGCTTGTTTTTTACACCAAAAGCTAATGGGTACAGGTGGTACATAAGAGGGCATGTTATTAACCAGAAATGCACTGAGTTGCAGTCGGCTTTGTCATTGTGTCAGCGATATTAAAGGTGATACTCACGGGTGGTTGTCACCCTCTTCAGGCCTGGGCCCCGAGTATTGTTTTTCACGATGTGCAGAGATATCTCATATTCCTGTCCAGGGGCCAGGCCAGTCTGCCGGTACGTGGTCTCCGGCCTCCTCAGGCTTTTGGTGATCTCTTCCTCATCTTCTTTATTCTGAAAGATAGGAGCCCCTTGGTAAGGCCTAGAGGAGGTGTCAGCCTCTTCGTTTATGTGACGATTCATTTCACATTCATCCCTTCCTCTTTTATTCTCTCCTCGATGCCCCAAGTGCTTATTACACATCTAATCCATTTGCTAGATGCTGAGGATGCAGAAACGATAGACATTCTCAAGTGTGTTTCTCTTTCTCATAAACTTCTCTACTCACCTCTTTGACACTCAAGTCAAGTGACAAAATGTGAGAGCCAAAGCGATTAGATCCGAAGCCACAGGCTTACTCCCTCCTTTGAGCAAATAAGAAGCCAACACCCTTGCTCCTCTGGGTGATTGTCCCCTAGTCACATGGTTAGCGGCAGAACCTGAGCTCCAACTCAGGAACCCACTTCCCCACCCACATGTACTTTAGGCTCGGAGGCATTTTGAGACAGAGATCAATTCTTCCCTTCGCCTCTGAACAGAGATCTTCAACGAGAAATAACTGAAACGTAGAGATGACTGAACTTCTATTTGTCTAGGCCCTCAGTGCCAAGTTCCATGCTTCCTGACTAAAATCATTTAAAAATGTGTATGGGAACATACAAGGGCCAATCGGATCCCTGTCCCCCACCAGAAGCCAAAGAACTAGAGTTGATGTGACGGTCTGTGGAGGCCTCTGACCATTTTCTAGACTCTTACACGCCCACTGCTTTGAGCTCCCTACCATATTCCGGAAGATGATCTCCCATGTTTCGAAAGCGATGTCCAGAGGATCCCACTCCACTTCCACAGATGTCTCCTTGATGGACTTGAATTTGAGGCCTTCAGGTGCAGGCAAGTCTGTCAGGAAGAGCACACAGAGGAGGGTAAGGATGGCGTCATGTATGGTGGAGGCCACAAAGCCCTGTTCTGCTGAACCCAGGGGCGGGCACCTGCCACTGTCAGGGGTTGAGCATCTGAGCTGGGGTCTACTTAAAGGTTCTTCTGGGATGCTGTCTACTGCGCGGCAGCGTGAAAATTAATGTTATGACCAACCATAAGGTTAAATCTGGGCAATTTCATGTGCTTAAACCTGATACATGCACAGGCTTTGGAATCAGACAGACTTGGGCTAGAATTTCAGCTCTGCAGTTACACATGTTGTATTCATGGGAAAGTTGCACAAAATGCCCCAAGCCTCAGTTTCTTCACTTGGGAGAAGAACATGCCCCTTGGGACTGTTTTGGGACTGAGTGATATATTGCATGTAGACTTCGAGGCATGGTTCCTGACAAGTAGCACAAAGGTTAATATGGCAGCCAATGTTGTTATGACTAAGCAAAAAAATGAAATTACAACTTTCTAGTCTAACTTACTTTTCAGGTAGGAAGAAAATTATACTGATGTTAGATTCTTAAAGGAATAACTTGAACTTCTAGTGTTTCTACTTTTAAACATATATATAAACAACGAGTTTCACAGGAATATAGTATGGAATAGGGTGGTTAAGAGCATAATCTTCAACTGGACTGCCAGGGTTCAAATCCCATCTCCACAACTTATTAACTGTGTGATTTGGGAGGAGATGCTCAAGAGTTAAGAGTCTCAGTTTCCTCATCTGTAAAATGGGTTAACAATAGCTCCTATCTTATAAGATTATTGTGAGTTAGTACATGAGGAGTTACTTTTTCTTTTTTTAAAGAATTTCTTATTGAAATTTAGAGAGAGAGAACATCAATGTGACCAAAACATTGATCGGTTGCTTCCTACTCGCCTCCTACCTGGATTGAGCCAAAACCCTGGCATGTGTTCTGACCAGGAATCAAAACTGGAAACCTTTTGATGCATGGGATGATGCCCAACCTACTGAGTCACACCGGCCAGAGCAATGAGGAATTTAAGGAAATATTTAGGGGTCTTCACTGGATTCTAGGGTCTTAATGGGTGTAACTCTGTAAGGACATCTATGGAGCTATGGGGCAAAGGAAAGGTGACAAGGGGCAAGGGGAGGGCAGTTGAGGCTGCGGAGGGCAGTTCTGCTCACTCACAGGTGGCCACCCTTGCACTGACGGGGATGCTCCTCTTGTTCTCCAGGATGGCGAACACTCGGATGAAGTACTCCACGCCTGGCTCCAGCTCGTGGATGGTGGTGGACGTCTGATCCCCGGGGACCCGGAACTGGATCTCCAGGCCATCCTCGTGGGTGGGCGTGTACATGATGAGGTACTCTGTGACCCGCATCTCATTCTCCCAGGTCAGGTTCACAGTCTCCTCGGTCACTTCTGTCACAACGAGGTCTTTGGGAGGAGACACTGGTGGAAAACAGGAAGGACAGCTGGGGTCAGTAATGGGCCCTGTAGAGTCTCCCTTCCACTAGCAGTCACAGAGGTCCAGCTCCATTCTCTAACATGCAGAGCTCATGGGGGAGCCCTTGCTGCAGCCCATCTTTAAAATCCTGGGTGGCCGTCACTGCCTGCAGGCTTTGGTGTCAGGTCTGCAGGGTGGCCTTGAGGGTTCTCTGTGACCCAGCTCCTCCACCTCTCTGTTCCTTGGACCCTTGTTCAGAACCTGGCCACCTGCATGAGAAGGGGCAGTCTGAGCTTAGCTCCCTGCTCTGTACTTCAAATCACACATCCTTTGCACTCAGAAGGTATTCCGAGCTCATGTGGTCCAACTGTTGCACTTTCTAGATGTGAGTGAGGTAGAGGGACTTGCCCAGCTTACCTCATCTCATCCCATCTGGGACTCATATGTCCCTACCATCCAGCTGTTCTGCCTTGACCACATTCAACCCACCGGCATTTATTTATTACTAGGGGCCCGGTGCACAAAAATTTGTGCACTCGGGGTGCAGGGAGTCCCTCAGCCTGGCCTGTGCCCTCTCACAGTCTGGGACCCCTCAGTGGATGTCCTATGATGGCTCCAGTCTGCCAGGCGCCTTCTGTGTGTGTGTGTGTGTGTTTGTGTGTGTGTGTGTGTCACCACTGGGGACCTGCTCCTAGCCACATCTGAGGCTTGGAGCAGTCCTCCTGTGTGTGTCTACCTGCTGGGGGCCTGCCACCAGGCACACTGTGGAGGCTTGGAGCAGGCACCCCCTCTATGATGATCTCTCAGACTCTTGCCCTCCCCTGCATGTTGTTCTCTTTATTGAGCGTGGCCAGGGCTGGGTGCTGCCTGCCTCCCAAGCTTGCCTACTGCCCATCTTCCTCCAGCCACCAGAAAGCAGGGAAAACCCCGCCTCGTGGTCAGGCCAGCCTTTTCCTGCTCCCTGATCCCCGGAAGGGGTCTGGAGAGCCACCAAGCAGGACTCCAGCCCCCAAGAGCTTGCTTTCCCGCTCCCCAGTGGCCCCCAAAGGGCCTGGGGAGCCGCC
>PVJC01014166.1:13896-37011 GCA_004026665.1 Murina feae | reverse complement strand
GGGGGGGCAGTTGGGGGCAAGCAGGCCAGTAGGCAGAGTGGTTAGGGGCAATCAGATAGGCAGACAGGTGAGTGGTTAGGAGCCAGCAGCCCCAGACATCCCCTGAGGGGTCTCAGATTGGAGAGGGTGCAGACCAGGCTGAGGGACACTCCCCCCACCAAAAGCATGAATTTTGTATACCAAGCCACTAACAAATTAGGTCAGGATGCCGAAACAGTCACGACCAGCTCAGGAGGAGGGGCTGGGTACCTGAGAGAACAACATGCAGACACAGCCCAGAGCTGAAGAGAACAACTCTGCAGGGGGATCCAGGCCCCAGCCCCGAGGCTGTGGCACTGGGCTGCTGGGGCTGGAGCCAGTGGAGACACAAGCTCACAGAAGATGGCCCTGATTGGGCTGGTACCTATGATGCCCACTGTACCCAGCATACCGGCTGATCAGGGGTTGGGGCCTTCAACCAACCTCGCATCCCCTCCCCGCTGCCGGCCTGCCTTGTACTCTCCCAACCCCATCAAGAGCAGGCCACACAGAGCTTGACCCTTCTTGGCAGCCCCGAGTCCCTGGAGTTGAGAATTCTGATGGTCCTGCCCAGAGAGTAGAGGCACCTGATGGGCAGGAACAGGGACCACAAGCCTCCAGGGAGCCACGCAGAGTTGGCAATGAGCGAGCGGAGAGGGCATGTGAAGGGGGAGGAGGTGAAGCCAGCCGACATCAGCCCAGAATCCAGCCCTTTCCCTCCAGAGGTAACAACACCTAAACCCAGAACCCCAGTCAGAACTGGAAGAGCCTTAGGGAGGCTTCAGGAAGCTCTACGCAAAGCAGTGAATTGAGAACAAGAGACTTTGGAGGCCCTGACCTAGACCACGCTGTGGCTGGAGCAGCTCAAGGTGGAGCTGGAGTGCACCATGTAGAGGGAGGAGCACCATGCAGAGAGGCCGGCCATCCTGGAGCTGGAGAGGTTTGAGCGCAGGGCTCTGGAGCACAAGGCCGCTAAGCTGGAAAGAAGCTGAAGGGCCTGTCCAACCTCTGGGCTGACAACCAGTGCCTCAAGGAGGAGAACATGACCTGGATCCATGTCATCAGCAAACTGTCCAAGTGACCCCAGAGGACTTGCCTCTGCACCCACATTTATACAGCTGCTTCTGCCACATACACCCCTTCTCCTATATGAACACAGGTGATCGGGCTGCTGGGGAGTCTCTGAGCCTGGGACCTCCATGCTGGGAGGGGAAGACAGAGGGCCCAGGAGCCAAGGGGGCCATCTGAGGCCAGAATGGAAATGGGAGCCAGGTGGGGGACCAGGGCTACAGGCAGGACCATGAAGGAACAGAGGACCAGGAAGTATCAGGACTAGTAGCCGGGACCAGAGTGGCCACCCAGAGGTCCCCTTTCATGTGTGCTGCCACCAGTCACTCCTCCGGCCACTGAGCAGGGATCCGAGAATGTGCCAAGCATCCCACCAGCCTGGGCCAGGTGGGTCTGTACATAGGGTTCATGTGCCATAGGGAGGGACGTCTTCTATTTTTTGCTGCCCCCTCCCCAACGCTGTCCTGGGCAGGGGGAGAAGGTATTTTTGAGACATAGCACAGGCACCACAAATAAAAGTCATGAAGTTACAAAAAAAAAGAGCTGGCAGGCCAAATGCCCCCTCTTTCCCCCCCCGCCCCGCTCCCCCGCCAACCCCACCCTCAATCAGCCTGCCCCACCACAATAGGCCCACAGCCTCTCCCTGCAGCTGCCTGCCCCTGATCACACTCTCCCACCCCAATCAGGGGCAGGGCTGGCCAGCTAACCACCTATGGCCCCTGATTGGTACCCCCTACCCATTCAGGGGTGTTGCTGGCTGGCCCACTGACCACAGCCCCTCCTCATGGCCAGCCCAACCCCCAATTGGTCCCTCAACCCAATCAGGCCGGCAGGGGGGGCAGTTAGGTGCAATTGGGGGCAATCAGGCAGGCAGGCAGGTGAGTAGTTAGGAGCCAGCGGTACCAAATTGCAAGAGGGATGTCCAACTGCCAGTGCAAGATCAGGCCCAAACCAGTTCTCTGACATTCCCCAAGGGGTCCCGGATTGGAGAGGGTGCAGGTCAGGCTAAGAGACTCCACCCCACCCCATGCACAAATTTCGTGCACCAGGCCTCTAGTATATAATAAAAGGCTAATATGCAAATAGACCAAATGGCATAACAACTGGTTGCTATGACATGCACTGATCACCAGGGGTCACACATCGAGCATGGTGGGCATCAACCGCGGTGGGATGGTGAAGCAGGTGAGCAGGGGTGCCAGACCAAGATGGGACACTGGTTGCTGTCATTGGGGCAAGCCTCTGTTGGTTACTGAAAATTCTTTGCTCCTGTGTGCTGCAGTCCTGCCCAGCACTCACTCCTGCTGCCGGCGCTGGCTCCACTTGCACCCACTGCTGCTGGCACCTGGAGCTAGCCCTGATTGCTCAGTGCGATCAGCGGGTGTGAGCGGTGGCTGTTGGCCCCAATCACCCCTGAGGGCTTCTCTACCTCCTCCTTCTTTTGAGGGGCAATCAGGACAGCAACTGCTGCTTACACCCGCTCCTGGTGCCAGCCCCAGTAGCTTCACACTGTCTGTAGGTGCAAGCGGGACGGGCACTGTCAGTGCATAGGAATGGGACTGCTGGCAGACAGGGGACCAGCGGTTGCAGTGGGGGGGCCAGGTGGGGGCATGGAGGATGGGTCAAGACCCGCCCCTGTCCGACCGCAGCCTCACAGTCCACAGTCCACAGTTCCTTTCAAGGTGCATGGATTCGTGCACAGGTAAGGTCCCTAGGCCTGTCCTGTGATCAGGACTGACCTTCCCTGGCTGCCGGCAGCCAGCCCCACACCCTGCCACCACCTCCAGTCGCCCTCTATGTATGGGGTGACCAGCAGAGCAATCAGGTCCGTGGTGCTGCTCATGTCCACTGCCATCCACCCCTAGTTCCCAGTTCCCCATTGGGCAATCAGAGCCTGTCGGCTGTGGGGAGAGATCAAGAGGTTGGCCAGCAACCCCAATGGGGTGGTAGGGGCTTGTGGGCTGGGGGCAACTCCTGTGTTGAGTGTCTGCCCCCTGGTGGTCAGTGCACATCATAATTGACCAGTTGTCTGCTGTCTGGTCAATTTACATATTATGCTTTTATATATAGACTAGAGGCCTGATACATGAAATTCATGCAAGAGCTTGGCCCTTGCAGCCCTGGCTGCCTCGGCCCTTGTGGCCCTGACTGCCTTGGCCCTTGTGGTCTTGCAGCCCCGCCCACTGGTTGTTCCAGAAGGTCATTCCACTATCCAGTCTAATTAGCATATCAGCTCATTATTATATAGGATAATGACATCGGTATTTCTTATAGATCTGTAGATGGTACCACATGTACAGATTGGACAGTGAAATAAGCAAATGCAGGAGCTCTCAAAACTAACTACTATGTTAAGGAAAAGAGAGAGACCTAAACACCCAATCAATTAAAATTTAAACTTAAAATATATTTCTTAGAAAAAAATATATATCCTAGAACAGTACGTTGCTTTTTAATCCTGGTCTATTTTAGAAAAATCTGTTTCTTAGTAAATGAATGCTATGTTTATATTTCAAGTATATTTTTAAGAGTTAACATTTCAAATCCATATAACATTTATTTTAATAAAATTCGATATTGTAAAAATAAGAAGAGAACACTTTTCACTTTACAAAAGAAAAGATTCACAACCAGGTTTCATTACATAGTAAGACTTTTTGAGAAATTTTAATGTGATTATACATATTAAAAGTTAATCTTATACAAAGTTTGAGAAATTGATCTTTTGTGTAAATTGAGATATACCTTTCTAGCAAGGGCTATGATCATTTTCAATTCCTCAAATATTAATCTCTCAAAAGCCCTCTCCTCTTTAGCACTCTAAATTGTCTGTTATTAATAGTCAGTGAGCTCTGCCAAAAAGAAGTCTCCTTCATCAAAACCATAATTCTTTTTTTCTAGTGTCAACCAAAGAAACAGCAAAGGACAGGTATTTACTTAATATGGTACCATCAGCCAATCCAGAGAACTGGTCAATTCAAACTTCAAAATAATTCCAAGGACCTGAAACATCTAATAGTCCATTAACACCTGTTAGGACGTCAAATAAAGTAATCTACAGTGAGATTTTCTTGTTTAAAAATTTAAACTCTTCTTTCCACTGTGGAATATAAAAAGCATCAGGGAAATTGTGCAGCTCAGATGGATAAACTATAGATCTATTAATTAACCAAAAGGAGGAAAAGAGGTCAACTTACATTAATTAATCTCAATCCTTAAATCTGCCCATGTTTCAGAACAGCATTGAACAGACTGTCAAACTACAGCTGGAAGGCTCGGGAGGGTTGTGGGGGGAGTTAAGAGATCAACTGAAGGACTTGTATGCATGCATATAAGCATAATCAATGGACACAAGACACTGGGGGCTAGGGGGAAGGAGGCCAAGGGAAAAAATGGAGACTTATTTAACACTCTTTGTAATACTTTAAGCAATAAAAAAAATTTTAAAAATCTGCCCATGTTTCGACAAGTATAAAATAGTGGAGAGACTAAAGTCAAAGTCTCTTAATCTGAAGCCAAGCTCTCCCACACTGTCTCCTAATTTTCCTCTATAAGTTTTTATCTGAATCATGAATATCAGTTAATGTGCTTTATAGCTGAATATTGGTGAGAGTGTTCTTGTGTTGTCTTGAGGGATGAGCTAATGTTCTTAGCTTCCATCAAGCTCATTTCTGTTTGTCTTGACCATGAAATATGCTATATTTGAATTAAATAGAAAGAAAAGAGGAAAAAAGAGGCCACCAGAGAAGCTGAAAAATTTTAAGCAAACAGAAAGAAAGAAGCAAAGAATAATATGAAACTTGGTGCAAAAGAGATAAAACATATAAGAGGGGAAAGGAAGAGGAGAAAAATTGAAAGATCTAGAGGATGCAAGTACAAAAAGATCTAAGGACTTCCTTCCAGGGGTGGCAAAGTGGGTAATTTGGACAACTTTCTTCCAGAAGGAAACTAATATATCAGGGGTAAATATATAAATCATGTTTTTTAAAGTATCAGAAAGCTAAAAAGAGAGTGTGGAATTACTGGGCCATGACCTACAAGAAAATAGTAATCTAAAGGTATGAGTCTGGCATTTTGCCAAAAGCATGTTGGCCAATCCAGAAAAGGCAACTAACAGGTTCAGCAGGGTTTCTGACATCTTCATAGCGCCAGAGAAACAAAATGTGCAGTGCCTCTGATAGAGGAATTTGTAAGTCTTCTCTGAAAGACAGTTAAGGGAGCCTAGCCAGTTTTGGCTCAGTGGATAGAGCAACAGCACTTAAATTGAAAAATTCCGGATTCAATTCCAGTCAAAGGCATGTACCTTTGTTGCAGGTTCCATCCCTGGCCCCAGTTGGGGTGTGTGTGAGAGGCAACCAATTGATGTGTCTCTCTCACATCAATGTTTCTCTCTGTCTCTCCCCCTTTTTTCCACTCTTTCCAAAAATCAAAGGAAAAAATATCCTCAGGTGAGAATTAACAACAACAAAAGAAAGACAGTCAAGAGAGATCTAAATAAGTAGAAAGATACACTATGTTCATGGATTGGAAGACTCAATAGTGTACTGATGCCCCAAGACATAAATAAATCTATGGAACATCAAAGAGCAACTAGACATGGGCTCATTTATATATGGCATTTGGTATATTACAGATGGAGCTCTCATAGAAGTAGGGAAAGGATGCTTGCTACAACTTGATAGCATATGAGGAAAATGAAACTTGACTTCCAATCTCACATTCCATCACTACCTACAGCCTACATAATACACACTAAAAAACTCTTATATTTATGCATTTATGATATAATTTTTATAAAATCATTGTAAGAGTAAAACTTCTTAAACTTGAAACAACACATTTTCATAAAAAAGTAGAATGAATAAATAAGTATAAAATGTTCATACAATGAAATACTATAGTGCCATGGAAATTAATGTGACATCATGGATAAATCTCAATCATATTTTATCTTCAAGAAATCCATCCATTCTAAGTCCTGCTTGTTGGTATTGTTATGTGTTCAGGTAGACTTTTAAACATGTAGTAGTTACTCCTCCATTCTATTTGAATATTTTGTATGTGAATTTGACAAACCTTTCGGATATCTTGGTGCTTGTCTTTGGCTAAGGAAGAATAATAAATGGTCTGCTACCTTAGAGTCAGTAGTCTTATGATGATAGCTATATTGTAACTCCTTTTTGAATATACTAGTAAAGTCTATAAACATAACATATCTTCTAAGTCTTAAATCATTCATACGCTTTATGATGATTTTTGCAGTATTAATGGCTCTTGGGAAAAACTACTTGGGGAACTTGTGAAACTTTAGGCAATTGACATAACATCTATAAGCCTCAGTTTCCTCAAATGTAAAATGAAAATAGTAATGCAACCTGCCTCACAGGTGTGTTTTGAGGATTAAATAATTATTCATATAAAGCACTTATAAAGTCTCTTATCTATTACTAGAGGTCCAGTTCATGAAATTTCATACACTGGGGGAGGGGGGAGAAGGGAAGGGTGTCCCTCAGCCCAGCTTGCATCTTCTCTCAGCCCGGGACCCCTCGCTCTTTACCACCCACCTTGATGCTCTTTAGTGCTGCCTCAGAGGCAGGAGAGGCTCCAGCCACCGCAGCTGCACTTGCCAGCCGTCAGCTTCCAGCTGAGCAGCATTCCCCCTGTGGGAGTGCACTGACCACCACGGGGCAGCTCCTGCATTGAGTGTCTGCCCCCTAGAGGTCAGTACGCATCATAGTGACTGGTCATTCCACTGTTCGATCAATTTGCATACTAGGGTTTTATTATATAGGATAATTATCTCTGAAAAGAGGTAAAAACTCCCCACCTTAAATGGTTGTTATGAAGACTAGCTACCTCCCCCAGGCAGCTATTGGAGCTGATTGGATTATGTCTGGGCACCTGAGATATGGTGACACATGGCGTAACTGTAAAATTCTTTCTTTTCCTGGGGGGGCGGGGGGGGAGGGGAGGGGGAGTGTTAAACAGTATTATGTTCTAATTTGCATTTAGTCATTCTTCCCTTCCCTACTGATCAGAGCCTGGACTCATTTACCCCACTGAGCTAACTCCACATCAATCCAGACTTCAGCTTGTATCTTCAGTCCTGTCCCAACAAAATCGACCATCTCTGCTTCTTCATTCTCCACTCCTCACTTTCACTAGCCCAGGCTAGACTGCCCCCACAGAAGGTAGATACAGCAAGTGACAAAATCAATACTGATAATGTTTCACATCTATATTTGAATCTTAATTTGAAATAAATACTCCAAAGGCTCAACTCTGGGAAGGATGGATTCTTGCCTAAGATTTAGGACCGACACAACAAATGATTGTGTTTTGCTTGACATATGGTTTAAAGTAGTCCGCTGTGCAAAACTATTCAGGATCTAAATAAAATGGTCTTCCCTACCTCGTTTGGCTCAGTGGATAGAGCGTCGGGCTGCGGATTGAAGGGTCCCAGGTTTGATTCTGGTCAAGGGCACATGCCCACATTTCGAGTTTGATGCCCAGTGGAGCTCATGCAGGAGGCAACTAGTCAGTAATTCTCTCTTCTCATTGATGTTTCTGTCTCTCTCTCCCTCTTCCTTCCTCTCAGAAATCAATAAAAATATTTTTTAAAAGAAGAGAGAAAAGAAAAGAAAGGGAAAGGAAAAGAAAGGAAAGGGAAAATGGGCTTAGCGAAAATGCCATGTCAGAACACATTATGTAAGACTTTATAGATTTATGTATAAAGTCTGTATCTAGTGGGCTGGCCAAGGATTCTATTAACTGAGTAATCGGAGAAGCAAGCATTCATCTATCACTATGTCAAATAATATGAGATGGAAACAGATCCAGGTTTATCAACAACATTATTAGAGCTGCTACTCTCCCTTTGCACTTGACTCACAGTCCTGTTACCAATGACCCATGGCCTCAGAGTAGCTAAAACAGCAAAACAAAACAAAAAAGCCATGGGACCACTGGGACCCAATGCAATCATCATTCAGCAAAATTATAGCTTAATGGCTACTGATTCCAACACTAGAGTCCACACTGACCCTGTCCAGTTCTCATTACCACATTAACCTCATCCTGAAATTCTCCAAAGATATTTTTCTCCCAACAAGTTCCTCCTCGGAGATTCATAATTACCACGAAACACTGTAATTCATACATTTAACGGTTTATCCAGACATCCGGCTAATACTGATTTCCATTGTTTGCCTGACTGCAGCCTGCCTGTTACTATGAGACTTTGCCTCTTCAATTAATTAATATTTTCAGGCAACCACAGGAGTTGCTATGTAATTGCCGTTGTGTACCACAAATTTCCAGGTGCCATGGCTACTTCATCCTTGTCACTGTGATCACTAGTATCATCACCATCATTATCAATATTTATTGAATGACCACTTAAATGCACTCAAACTCTACTAAGTGCTCTAATGTGTCCTATAGCACAGCTTGTCAAAGAAGGCTAATCACTAAACAGCATACCAGAGTCTTACTACTATTCCAGTACTATTTTTTTTTAAGTAATAATTTCTACTCACGTTTGGAACCTAAAAGTTAGAAGCATAAACATTAGCAAATTATCCCTTTATTGGGTAATCTGTATCTTTTTAATCTATGGTGTCTAACACATGTAGGCTCTCTTAATATTTGTTAATAAATGAAAGTATGAATGAATTTAATAAACAAGTATGCAGAAACTTGTAGCAAACATATCCAGTGAAATCTGAGACTCCAGATCAAAAAGAGAGAGTAAAAAGCAGCTGATGACTCTTAAGCATATTGTCCTCCTTCATCCAACATTGCATCCAGTGAAAATTAAGTCACATTTTTTCCCTTTAAAGGAAAAAGGAAATTATAGAAGGCGGTTGCTCAGAGGTTCTCTTGAGCATCATGTGATCTGACTGTGTGTAGTTTAAACTTTCTCTGTTGAGACACAACTGATGCTCAGCTATGCAAAAGACTCCCATGGCGTATCCAAGGTTGACTGTAACCCCCACTGCTTTCTCTTCTCTTCAAGAAATAATAGAATGTGAGGGATATGGACATGAGTATAGGGATAACCTTGAATCTGCTTTTATTTCTTTAAAACAAAACAGTAAATCTTTCAAATATCTTGGTGCCTGAACTTTATTGATAAGGGGATTACTTGGAAATATAGTGTAACTGATTGTAACACGTCTTGATCTCTCAGTGCAGCAGCCAAGAGATCTGAGTTCTAGGTCCTGATCATACAATAATTAGCCCTATGGAATTAAGCAAGTCATTTCCCATCATTGAATTTCAGTTTTATTGTATCACTAGGGGCCCAGTGCACGAAATTCGTGCACTGGTGGAGGGGGGTTCCTCAGCCCAGCCTGCCCCCTCTCACATATTGGGAGCCCTCAGGGGGTGTCCTACTAACGGCTTAGGCCTCCTCTCTGCTCCCCTTGGGGAGCAGGCCTAAGCCAAAGTCTGGCCTCCCTTTGTGGGAGGCGACCAGGCTAATCAGGGGAAGCCACCAGCCCCATCACCCCACTGCTGCAGCCACTTCCAGTCACCGCAGCCACCAAGGTGTTCATCAACATGGACTCCAGTCCCTTCACCATGAAGAAATGACAACTTTCTTTAGGCATTTTCAAGATGTGTCTTTCATAGGATATGACATTTCTTTTTTCTTTCTTTTTTATCCTCACCTGAGGATATGCTTCCATTGATCTTTAGAGAATGTGAAAGGGAAGGGAAAAACAGAGAAAAACATTAAAGTGAGAGGAACACTTTGATTGGTTGCCTCCTGCATATGCCCTAACCTGGGCCCTGGCCAGGGAGGACCCTGCCACCTAGGTACATGCCCTTGGTCAGAATTGAACCCAGACCCTGCAGTCAGCAGGCTGAGGCATTATGCACTGAGCCAAACCAGCTAGGGCAGGATATGACATTTCTTTGCCCTCCAGCAGCAGACCTTCATTTTTTTTCTCCAGGAGTGAGTTGGAAAAACCCTAGATCACCTTTTTGGATTCTTATTACCCAGGTTACTAAGAATATTACCAGTGGCATACAGGGAGCTTAGCCAATGAGCGGTCAGAAAAGGTGTTTCCTCTGTAGTTCACTCCCATCGTCGGCTCCACCCCCGCCCCTCCAATCCCAGCTCCACCCCTGCCCAGGCCTGTAACCTCTGGCTGAGGATGCAGGCCTGGGCCGGTGACCCCCAGACCCTTGCTTTGCTGGCTTCACCAGTGCCAAGACCCCTGCGATCTCCGGCCTTGCCCCTATCAGGGCCTTATGCCTGGCTAGGGCACCCTCACACCCCTCTGATCACCGGCTCTGCCCTTGCCCATGCCTGAAGCCTCTGGCTCAGGCCTCTGACCTGGGCAGGGGACTTCCAGCCCCCTCTGATTGCCTGTTCCACACCTCAAGGCCCCTGCCTCCCCCGCCACCTGCCTGTCTAACAGGCCTGACCACTTCAGTTGGCAGGACTGAGTCGAACTGGTTGCCACCATCTTGTGGCTATGGGGACGGCCATCTTTGTGACAGAATTATGCCTAATTTGCATATTACTCTTTTATTAGATAGAATGTGGTATGGGCGCCTCCATCTTGGGGCTATGGGAAAGACCATCTTGTGGTCATGGGGGAGGCCATCTTGTGCCCATGGGGGAAGCCATTGTGGCTATGGGAACTGCCACCTTTTGTCCATGGGGCAGCCATCTTGTGTCCATGGGGGCAGCCATCTTTGTGACAGAGTGATGCCTAATTTACATATTACTCTTTTATTAGATACAATGTGGTATGGGTGCCTCCATCTTGTGGCTATGGGGAAAGCCATCTTTGTCACGGAGTGACACCTAATTTGCATATTACTCTTTTATTAAATAGGATGAGAAGGTTGGGACAAGGGTCCCACTTCCATTCTAATCACTCCTGAGCACTGCTTTGGGGCCCTCGTTGGATTCTGAAGTTAGCCAAGCATGGCCATTCTGGGGAAAGCCAAACAGGACTTCGAGCTTTATTAAGAATTGTTATATCTCAAAGCAGTTTACCCTCCCTGTCCTTCTTCCAGTAATTTCCACATCATATAGAAAAGAGTAAAGTGGAAACTTTCCTCAAGCATGAAAGATCCCATGGTGTGGCTGGATTCTAAAAGTGGCTTTTTGGACATTTATGTATTCTTTGCCTAAACTTTGTTCCATTGGAGATCCATCTTCTCCCCTTCTATAATAATCTTGCTCAGTTTATGCAGCTCAAGTACAAATCTCTGCATCCTAGAATAGACACATGACATAAGCTTTACACTTGCAGAACTCTTTATTTTTAACATGTATTTTATTGATTTTTTTACAGAGAGGAAGGGAGAGGGATAGAAAGTTAGAAACATTGATCAGCTGCCTCCTGCACACCTCCCACTGGGGATGTGCCCGCAGCCAAGGTACATGCCCTTGACCAGAATTTTCAGTCCGCAGGTCGACGCTCTATCCACTGAGCCAAACCAGTCAGGGCACAGGACTCTTGATTTTCATGACAGTTTTGTGAGGTGGACAAGGTAGGTATAATTCTGCTCCCCATTGTAAATGTAATAAAACAATTAATAGGGTTTCGTGACTTCATTAAAACCATACGTTCAGGAGCTGCTGCTAAACAAACCCCAGAGTTTTCCCCACTTCAAATCTAATATTATCTCCATTTCCCTACAAGATTGTGAACCCCTTCACTTTATCATTATATCCTCATTCTGTAAATAGACAGAAAACTTACCCAAGATTCTGAGAATAAGATTAATATCATCAACCAATGTAAAAGAAGAAAGCAGAGTTTAGCAAAAGCCATTATAAAGATGCAGAATGTCTCTACAAGATTAAAGGTAGGAACAGCAACACTGGTGGTTAACTTAATCAATAGTATTGATTTAAGGGGCAGAAATGTCAGGAAAGAGGAGTGTCAACATGGAATATTTAAAAACAAGGGTCCAAGAAGAAAAAAAAAAGACAATGCTCATCCAACAATGTCTATTTGAAAGAAGCATACAATGAGGGTGACAAAAGAATTCTAGGCAGCAGAGAACTATTCTATAATGAGGGCAAGGCTAGTTTATCAAACCTCACAATAGCCTAAATAAAATATCTCCTAAGTTGATCCTCTTCACTTTACTTGGTATCTATACACTAACTCATGACTTTAAATAATCTGGTTACTCTAATTTAATTTAGCTCAACAAGCATGTTTTAAGTATCCTGTGTACAAGTTATTGTGTTGGGGGTTGAAAATAAAAGAATGAGCAAGAAACAGTCTCTATATTCAAGGAGAATGAACAAGATAAAGGTGAAAAAGATCCCCATGGTTTTGACTTGGGCAACTGGGTGGATGCCATTACCTGATGAATATAAGAGGAACAAGAAGAATAAGGAAGGTAGGAAAGAGGAGTTTTGTTTTGAGACATCAGATCAGTTAGGAATGACTTTGGCTGCAAGAAACAACCTCAACCAGCAGAGTTTAAGCAACAGACATTTAATAACCACAATAGGAAAAACGCAGGCTAGCACAGTGGTACAATAGCATCAAGGATTCAGACTCATTCCATCCTTTCTTTCACTGTCCTTGGTACTTCACTTTAGTTGGTATCCATGTACTAACTCATGACATTGTACTACTAATCTTGACACATTAGCATTCTGTCATTGTGCTTGTTACTTCATATTGCAAATTCCAGGTTATACATCAGCTATGTGACTAAAATGGCATTTGTCTTCCCTCTTTAATCACTATAATGTCTCTCCTAAACCCCAACATATTAAAAATCAGAATTGGGTGAGGTGTGTCATGAGTGAGCTGTCGGTGTGCAGGTGAGTTGGTGTGGTGCTCTGTATGGTAGCTGTCAGTGTGTTATGATGCCATCTCATACCAGTCTGGCTCCTGGAATCCCCAGTAATAAAATGAGAAATACTCAGCACAGATTGACCTTCAGTTTAAGAAAAGCCTACGTAAGATCCCATTTAAGGCCATTGTGCTTGCTATAGAGCTGTTTTAATTGGCACTTTTCTCATTATTGGCTTCTCCTGCTGGCGGGCTATATCAGCAAAGAGGGTGTTATAGACATGTCCTGATCATTGGCATCCTGGTGTTCCTGCCAGGATTTCACCACCTACTTATCACCTGCTATGCATCCAAAGGCTACTAGGGTCACTCCTAAATGACAATTCAGACTTGATGTCTGGTATCCTCCTCAGCCCTGAGAAGCAGTCAGATAGGACTGAGCTCAGCTCTAAGATACTGAGCAGAAACTATGGCTGAGGACTAAGGAATTCTATAGTTTGCAGATGTTTAACAAAACAATGGTCATATCCTAAAGATGTTAACTGAGTTTACAATTAGCTAATAAAGGCATGCTCTATTTTTCATCTCCTGGCCCTATAAGAAAGCTGAAAAGTTTTTCCACATGAACCTGTATCATGGAAGAATAGCAACATTAATTGGAGAAAGTGGAAAGTATTGCTGCCACCACTCTTTTAAGTAGAGCACTTCTTTTAAATAGTCTTTATTGTTGGTTTGTTCTTATAACAAATGGAAGAATGCAGTAAGTCAAATTTTTTATTACTAAGTAATTTATTTTGAAAATACCTAAGAATCTTACTCTCTATGCTCTAACTTCATGTTCTAGTGAAAGATGTTGGCAAAATCCAATATTAGTGTGGATGCATCTGTAACATTTTTTACTTGCTTTCTTATTAAAAGTAATGAGGAATTTTAAACCTCAGAGCAAGTTTTCAAAATGTTAACACTTTCTCTGTTCACCACTCCTTGGCTAGCTCTGATTCGCCTCACCATTGGGTTGGGTACCATATAACTTGAGTAATTCTATCTTTTATAGATTAAAATGGTTATCATGCCATTAAGGACTGGACTTTTGCCTGTTTTCTAAGGAAAAAAATGTAGGTAAGAGAGTTTATAACCCCATTGCTAGCACCTTGTATTTATGATGTCATTCTCAAGATTTGGCCTAGATCCCTAGGGAACTACACCGCTACAGTGTGATTGTTTCCTAGCTTGCAAAAACTGACTTATATTCAAAAGAAAGTAAATTGTCACAATCTTAAACCCTACACTCAAATAAGTTAACTTTAAACATATTTCAGAAAACAATTTAATGATTATGATATCTGAGATCCCCTCCCAAAGAAATCAACAATTATATAAAATTCTGCAATCCAACATAGAAGATAAAAACCAAAAATGTATAAACAAATCTACTCATTACTCTCCATCCAGTTACTACACTGGTGGTAAGAAAAATAAAAATACAGTCGTGAATGCTAGCTGGATGGAACTCATTTCCAGGGGGAAAAAATGCAAACAGCCATTAAACATGTAAAAATCTAAAAAATAAATTGTAAATGGCATTTTCTTTAGAACACTTGGTCAGTCCAGGAGGCAATGATGAAAGGCATTCTTCAGATCATCCCCACTGCCCTGTTCAGACCCATTAGTTAGAGACACAGTGCACCTGTTGAATGTAAATTGCTTTATGAACAGTTTCTTTCTCAAAATAAACAGGTTGGACATTGAAATAGCCATCTAGTTTGGACCTTGCTGATATCATAATGTCTTGATTTCACCAGATGGGAAACAGTACATATAACGTTATTTATGTATATCCTCTATAACAAAAGGGTAATATGCAAATTGACCCTAACAGCAGCACAACTGGGAATGGTCACTATGACACACACTGACCACCAGGGGGCAGATGCTCAATCCAGGAGCTTTGCTCAGCCATGAGCCAGGCTGCCAGCTGCCAGCTGCCAGCACAACAGTGATGGTGGGAGCCTCTCCTGCCTCCTCAGCAGTGCTAAGGATGTCCAACTGCAGCTTAGGCCTGCTCCCTGCTGGCAACTGAACATCCCCCGAGGGCTCCCAGGCTGCCAGAGGGATGTCTGACTGCCAGCTTAGGCCCAATCCCCCAGGGAGAGGGTCTAAGCCAGCAGGTGGATATCCCCCAAGGGGTCCCAGACTGTGAGAGGGCACAGGCTGAGCTGAGTGACCCCCCTCCCCCAAATGCACAAACTTTTGTGCACCGGGCTTCTAGTCAAATATAAGAGAATACTTTTGGTGTTTTGGGAGGGTTTTTTTGTTGTTGTTGTTTTTTGTTTGTTGTTGGTTTTTTTTTTTTACCTAGATAAGTAGATTAACCAGCAGCACCTGTAAATTCAGGAATGAGATTTAAATAGTCACTATCAATGACTCATTAACATGTAACCACTTGAGTAAATTGCTATATTACTATACATATATTCATTGGAATGTGTAAACAAGGCAAGAAACCTGGTTCCATTCATCCCAGAAAGCATTCTTTATAGAAGTTAATGATTTCCAAACAGAATTTCTGTTTAGAGTAACAGGGCAAGAGGCAATAACATAAAACATATCCTCTGCAGCCCAGAATGTTTATTCCTCTAGAGAAGACGCCATCCTTAGAGCAGGGGTGGAAAATGGCCAGCCCATGGGCCATAGAAGGCTCAAGAAATCATTTGATCTGGCCCTGCCACGGCATTAGAGATGAGTTAATTAAATATTTGACCAAATATAGCAGGCTAATTTTAAGTTGATCACTTTTTTTATGGCCCGCAAATGATGTTTTAAATAGCCACATGGCCCTTGGGAGAAAAAACGGTTCCCTACCCTGCTCTAGAGACAGACCTGGACAAAATGGTATATATATATATATATATATATATATATATATATATATATATATATATACTAATTTCTTCTCACCATCCTTTTGGCAGCTGCTCAAACACAACACACACACACACACACACACACACACACACACACACACACACCAATATGCCTGGCCAGATTTCTTGGATGAGCCACTGTTCCTGAAAAGCCAACACTGCTTTTATTTATCGCTGCCTTTAAGTTCTTAGTGTCCTCAAAATCTGATCTACCCAGAAGCTAAAAAAAAAAAAGTTAAATGTAGTATTTACACCAGCAGAGAAGAAGGACTGATGGGACTTCTCCAAAGGGCAATCGCATTTTAAAAGAATGAGTTGGTCCGGACATATGGAAATTTAATAGTAGGCCCTCAGGTAAAATATGCTCCTTTCCAGCCTCCTCTAATCTCAACATGCTCTACAAAAAAAAAAAAAAAAAAAAAAAAAAAAAAAAAAAAAAAAAAGGCTTTATCAAATGTTTTACTGTTCTCCAACTAAGGCATTTGACCAAAACATTCCACAATACATCCAGAAAATATAAGCCAAACACAAATTTTTTTCTTTAATTATTGAATAGTGTAAATTAATGCCTGCATGAAACCTGAGAGCTTCTTCTGGTGTGTAAATGTCAAAGGTCTATGCTTTCAAAGGATTGTAAAAGTAAACAAAACTCTTAAATATCTCTAGTAGAGTCTCAAAAAGAAAGTGTGGATTTGCAACAAAGCTAATTTTGGAACTCTTGAGCCTCTAATCCAGTGGTTCTCAACCTGTGGGTCGAGACCCCTTTGGGGGTTGAACAACCCTTTCACAGGGGTCGCCTAAATACATCCTGCATATCAGATATTTACATTATGATTCATAACAGTAGCAAAATTACAGTTATGAAGTAGCAACAAAAATAATTTTATGGTTGGGGGTCACCACAACATGAGGAACTGCATTAAAGGGTCAGAGCATTAGAAAGGCTGAGAACTATTGCGAGTCTAATCCAATGAAGAAGAGCATCAGAGTAGATATGCTGAAGCTGTGAAGGTAAATATCTGGTTGATTTAGAAACAGGCCCTTTATGTAAACCTGGGCAAAGCTTTCTAAGCAGAGAAGACAACAATGCAATGAGTTTGACTTCTCATAGAACAAAAAGATTAATGTTCAGACAAGTAGAAGTTAATTAATGTTCAGACAAGTAGAGAAAAAGAGGGAAAGTTATGGGGAAAGAATTCAGAGGGTTGGAAAAGAGCCAGAAAATGTAGACTTTATAAGCTGATCACTTAAAACCTAGGGTTCTCAGAATCCTCCAGGCAAAATACATGTCATATCAGTCTGGACCCTCTTAAGATACCAAAAACCACTCTAAATCTTAAAAATAGAGAAAATTGAATTTGGGGGATTGATTAAACAGGTAATCAAAGAGCCCAGAAAACAAAGAATAAATGTCAAGGCCACAGCAGGAATCTACTTCCGCTGGGGCAGGAAGAATTGTGCAAAGAAATGGCATCATCAGAGCCCAGGATCATATGGCTTTAGAGTAGTTAGGGCCAGGGTAGGGGGCATCATACAGAAGCTGGGCATTGTGAAGGAAACTGTCTCATGGGAGAGGAGCCCCACCCAGAACAGGGCAAGAGGAGAAATACCAGACTTCTCTTCTGCCCAGCAATTTTCTACCAATTCCTCCCACTGACCCAACCTATCTGGAAATATAGTTTCCCATGATACAGAGCAGAGCAAGGGAAGGCAAAATGGCAAATGGCAGGCACATAGGTTGACTCTAAGAGGAACAGTAGAGACAGGGGGAAGATGGCAGTGTAGGTAAATGCCTGTATTCGCCTCTTCCCACAACCGCATCAAAATTACAGCTAAAACACAGAACAACCAACAGCAAGAACCACTGGAGCTGGCTAAATAGAAGTACTACAACTAGAGAACTAAAGAAGAAAGCACACTGAGACTGGTAGGAGTACAGAGGCACAAAACGGGTTGGTCCAGCACCCACGTGTGCTGCTTTTTTTAATTGGGAGGGAGATTGCCTCTGTGGAAGCCACCCAGAGGAGCAAGGGGTCCCAGCCCCACACCAGACACCCAGCCCCGAGTCCCAGAGCTGGGAAAAGAAGTCCCTATGGGCTGTAAAAACCAGTGCAGATTGGGGTTCAGTGACATAGAGGCTGCTGGAGACCCAGCAGTTCCTCTTAAAAGGCTGGCACCATAAACAGAACTTACAAGATCCTGCTTCCTCTGAGCTCTAGTGCCAGGCAAGGCTCTGGAGAACCCAAACACATATGTAGAGGAACTGGATTGTCTGGCATCAGGACAGGAACTCAGGGATGGTTTTCTTCCAGACAGAGGTGCTGGTAGGGATCATTGTTCCTATGCTGAGATCTCCCTGGTTGCAAGGCTGACTTGTAGCCATTTCTGTTTGCTCTGTCCTGGTGATTCCCTAAGACTCCGCCTCATCCTATTTACAACCCTGCCCATGCAGCAGCTCTTGCATATGAATGGCCTTTTTCCTTGCTCAGGGTAAAAACCTGTCAAACAAGCTGCAGCTGGGTTAGGGAGCTCCAAACCTATCAATAAAAGGCCCAAGACCCGGCACCAGCACCAGCCTGCATTGCTTCATAGCTGGGCCTCATCTGGGCACTTCCAAACTTGATACAAAGGGAAGAATCTGCAGATCTCTCTGTAGCTCCTGCTGGGTGGCCCCAGGCAGTGGCTGACTTTGCACCTCTCTGAAGACCCAAGAGCCAGTGTACCCAATGGTCATTATCAGACCATACCAGATTACAACTCTACACATTCATAAGCAACACACTCAAGGGGAAGACTCAATGAGTACCAAAGCCCCACTGAAGTCCTGTTCTATAGGGATGTCTCCTGCACAGCAGCTCTCCCACTATAGTCACAGCTGGTCCCCACAGCCAATTGGCCTGGAGGTCAATTCCTCCAGTGACACCAACAGCAATCAAGTCTCAACTACAAGACTGTGCTTATAGCACACAAAGCAGTACACCTAGAGCTCCCAGCTCAGGTGACTGGGGATGCTGAGCCACTGGACTCTACAGAAGGAACACCTACCACACAAAGCCATTCTACCAACTCAAGGAGCCATCGCAGCTCTGCCTAATATATAGAAACAAACACAGGGAAGCAGCCAAAATGGGGAAACAAAGAAACATGTCACAAATGAAAGAAATGGAAGAAAGCAAACTACTGGATATAGAGTTCAAAACCACAATTACAAGGTTACTCAAGCATCTTCTAGAAACTGCCAAAAAATTGGAAAAGGACCAGTCAGAAATTAAGCATACACTAAATAAAACAAAGAATAATATACAGGAATTCAACAGTATAGTAGAGAATTCTGAGAATAAAATTAACCGATTTGAAATATGAGAAAGCAAAAAAAAACAAAAACCATCCAACCAGTAGAGGAAAAAGAAAAAAGAATCCAAAAATACGAAGAAATCAGCTTACTTTGCAACAGAAACTATGCAGCCCAGAAGGCAGTGGCAAGAAATATTCAAAGTGATGAATAGCAAGGACCTACAACCAAGATGACTCTACCCAGCAAAGTTATCATTTAGAATTGAATGTCAGATAAAGAGCTTCACAGACAAGAAAAAGCTAAAGGAGTTCATCACCACCAAACCAGTATTATATGAAATGTTGAAGGGTATTCTTTAAGAGGAAAAAGAAGAAAAAGATAAATATCAAAAATATGAACAACAAAATGGCAACAAATATATAACTATCAACAATTAAATCTAAAAATCAAAATAAGTGCATAAGAAATCTAATAAATAGAATAAACCTGTGAATAAAATAGAATCAGAGGCATGGAAATAGAATGGACTGATGATTCTCAGAGGGACGGGGGTGGGGGAGAGCAAGAAGAGGTTAAACAAAGATCTGATATGCATGTATGCATTACTTATGGACACAGACAATAGGGTGGTGAAGGCCTGGGGTGGGGCAGGAACCAGGTGGAAGAGGGCAATGGGGAGAGGGGGGAGGGGGACATCTGTAATAATCTCAACAATAAAGATTTTTTTAAAGGAAGGGGAAAAAAGAAGAAAGGTAAATTCCACCTGTCCCCACCTGCTCTAATTGTACAATTCCCCTGCAAATCTTTTCTTGTCTATCTGATTCTGTCTGTCTGGCAACACAATTTGAAGACAGAAGCAGAGGGACTAGTTCTTATTTATAATTACTGTGATGGATTTTGTGTGGGAGCCTATAAGTGAATCCTAGTATCAGACAGCTACTATTTCTTATTGATGGAGATGATGGTGACTACAGTTGCAGAAGGAGATTAAACTTAGAAACAAGTCTACCCAGCACCTGAATAAATGTTGGAAATTATCTAAAATTTTGAATGTACTAATTAGGCCTTTTATTCCCATAAAATCAAACTAATTCATTTGTTCCTCCCTCAATGACAGCATCATCATCTATCTAGAAACTTAGAGGTCATACTTGTCTCTTATTTCTCTCCCAACCAACCCCTCTGATGATTTAGCCTCCAAAATATATCCCAAATCCATCCATTCATAATTCAAAATCCTCTCCTCTATCTCCTAGTCCTATTCACCTTTGTTTCTTCCCTAGATCATGGCAAATAGCCTCTTAACTGCTGACATTCTCCCATTCTTGGTCACTCACAGCCTTCTCTACCCCCCCAGTCCTCATATGGTGGTTCTTTCATTATTTACACCTCAGTTCCATCAGCATCTCCTCAGAAAAGACTTCCTTGACTACATATTGAAAACTACCTGTCATGTCACCCAACTTTATTGTTTTTATAGTATTTTCAATGCCTGAAATGATCTTGCTCTTATATTTGTTTTCTTTTTACCTTCTCCATTAGGAAGTCAGTCACATGAGGACAGTGACTGGACTGTTTTAGTCACCATGGCAACTTCAGCACTATCAAAAGCCCTTGGCACAAAACTGGCATGATAAACATTTATCAAATAAATAAATGTTACTCTACCTACTAGATTGCTCATCTTGGTCCACGATTTAGACAACACAGATACACACAGTCTAGGATAAATTTGTACATTAGATTTCTGCACATGTTTTGAAGGGCTTATAAAAGTAAAAATTACCCTCTCTCCCCCCAAAAAAATGTTTTAAGCCAACTGATCTACATAAGTCAACATGGGCTTCCATAATAAAATACCATAAGCTGAGTGAGTTAAATAACAGAAATTTATTTTCTCACAGTTCTGGAGGCTGGAAGTCTGAAATCAGAGTGCCAACATAGTTGGGGTCTGGTAAGAGCTCTCTTCCTGGCTTGCACTTCTCACTGTGCCCTCACATGGTGAAAACAGATCTTTCTCTCTTTTATCATAAGGGCACTAATCCCGTTATGAGGCTCCACCCTCATGACTTCATCTAATCCTAATTACCTACCAAAGGCTTCTTTCTTAATACTACCATATTGGGGATTACAGTTTCAACATATGAATTGTGGGGTGGGGGGACAACTTAGTCCACAGCATGACCATTAGAAGAAAATCAAACATATCAGTGTGAACTTAAGAACCTCAATGAATTGGCCTTCAGCCTGTCATTCCAGCCACCTCCCACCTCCACAATTTCCCTGGATCCAGTCAGACCAAACTTTCTAAAAATGTCACTTTTCCACATATCTGCCTTTGTAAATTCCCTTCCTTCTGCCTAGAATACTGTTTCTTTTGTTTGTCTGACATCCTTCAAAATTCAGTGCAAGAGTCACCTCCCTATTCCATCCTAGATGGAGACAGGCATTTCTCTATGCTCTTTGGGAATCTAGTCCAGACTTTACTCTGAGCTTACCTAGATTTGCATATTTCATCATTATTGTGAATGCACATAGCTGTCTCTTCAGCTAGATCATATGCTCCTGGCACCCAGCTTTTAGATGCTTAATCAGTGTTCAGTGAACAAACAAATAAATCAGCCCTTGACTAGGGCTCTGAATGCCAGGGTTTTAATCTCCAGGAAGCGGGATATATAAAGAATATGGTGTTTAAATGACTTGGAATTGCAGAACACTGTCACCCACACCTCTCAATCCTGACTATAGGTTACAAACCTAAGAACATGCCTTTTCTAAAAAAAACTCCTTTTCTTTAGAGCTCTTCTCTGATGAGCTTTTTTCATCACCCCATCCACCTGAGTACATTTTCTTTATTATATGAGGAGGACACTGTAGTTTTTTTTTTAAATAAATCACTCAAATTGTGGGCATGTCACTGTGCTATGCATTTGTTCTTCTGTCACCTTGAGTAAGTGCGTTGAAATTACTTCTCTTATGAAATGCCTATGAAGACTTTCTTTCTGCCTTGTGCATTCAGGGGTGTGGGTGGGGGGAGGAGGCAAAAGCAACTCTTCCCAGGGGATTCATGCCCTTCCCAAGACCCCCATCTACAGCTCCTTCTTGACAAGTCAGTATCCATGCCAACCTCCAGGGAGTCCCAGAAACCTTGGAGGCTGCCTGCAGGAGCTATCTGTTTTGCTCCACAGCCTCCATCCAGGGGATTTAGGCCCTGCATCTGGTTGAGCCACAGGTAAGAATGCAAATCTTTCCTGAGGCCAATCTGTCCTCAATGCGGCTACTCTGGTTCAGGAACTACTGTGGCTGCTGAAGACTTGTCTCTGACCCAGGTTTATTGTTCCCATCAGCTTCTGCTTCTTCCTTGGCTTCTGACTATTGCTTCTACTTTCTCTTCACTGTTTTCTGAATTTGGACTAAGTCCATACCCAAAATTCTCTGCCCTAGTTCCCAGTGTCTGCCATGATACCCTCAGTCTTGATTCCAGCCTTGTCTCCCCTGACCTAAGCTGCCCAGGCCTTCACCTAGATCCTTTTCACCCTCACCTCCCTCCAACCCCCAGTCCACTTTGTGTCTACCAGTTAGTTACCTACCTGTGCTGGTACCGTAACAGGTGGGTGAGGGAGAAGTTCACACATCCCATGAATGGAACAAATGTTCCTGTGGAGACATTTTTATCAGCCAAAATTACACCCTATTAGGAGCACCATCTATTACCCAAATATATAAGTGCTTGATTCTAAACTCCTGGATATGACCTTTGGTAAATGATCATGGAATGTATGGCTTAAAAAAAACCCTTGGTCTTATAAGTTCTTAGGTAAAGTTTTCTCTACTTTATCAGTGGACAATTACTCAAAGCTTAAGATTTTAAGATAGTAAGACTAAGTACTACTCATTTTTGTCTTTTCAAAAATGGCATAATTCCAAGTACATGGTGAGCACAAAATGTTTGACAGTAGAGGGAAGGAAGGAAAGAAGGAAGGAAGGAAGGAAGGAAGGAAGGAAGGAAGGAAGGAAGGAAGGAAGG
>PVJC01014166.1:0-13796 GCA_004026665.1 Murina feae | reverse complement strand
ATCAAAGTCTTTTTGTAGCTTCAAGGCCTGAGAAATGGAATCCGGATTTATCAGGTCAGCTGGACCTTCCTGTCTCCTCTAAGTTTCCTGAAGCTTACCTGATTGTAGATCATGCTTGGTTCTGTCAGGATGGATCTGTGTCAATCAACTCCAGAGAGCCTCTGAGATTTGAGCCTCTACCCAAGCTTTCTTATAGCACCTGCCTCTCAGAAATGTGACCCCAACTTGTTAAAGGCCAGCCAAACCTCCTAGCCAGCTTCATGTCCAAGGAACCTGGCTCCTTATTCAGATACCCTTCTGCCCCCTATGCTAAAGGGTTCTAGGTCAATGTCCGAGAAGCCTCAAACAGCTACTACAGATGATCCCTGAATGGAAAATAGTCTCTGCCAAGAGATCTACAACTTCCCTTTAAATTTAAAATCCTATTACCTGTTTTCTAGTCTTATGTTCAAATGACTTACAGGTTTTTAGGTTCTCTCCACAGCTTTACTAGCTGCAGGCACTAGGAAGGATAAAAAACTCAAGAGAAGTTTGAGCTCATCACAGTGACATGAGGTTTTATTTCAAAGATTAATGTTTTTTCTTCCTCAGAGTCTTTCATGTTGGTTCTCAGTGGAGATCCTGCTTTTTAAAGACATTTTAGAAAGGAAACAATTCATACATCTTAAGTACAAAGAAAACAAAGATTCCTAAGCTTTTGTTCCTCCCCCATTCAACCATCTTCCCCCTCTCTGGCTGTCCTAGGTGATGACTGTCCCAGGCACACGAGAGAGAGGGCAGTGCCAACATGTATGTTTTGCAGCATGTGCTCCAGTTACCCTCAGCCTTGGGAGAAGACTAGGTGGGCATGACTTTAGGCTATAAAATGAGTGTTGCTCCAAAGCTGCAGGACCATACCCAGACCATACCCTATGAGAAAGAAAAGACTGCCAAACAACTAAAACCCCAGCGACACGGGCATATATGACATACAAATAGTGCAAATGTTTGTTTGATCTTAGCTAGGATTTTTAAATTACATTAAATTTTAGGGAGGAAATTACTTTGAATCCTTGTCAAAGGTAAGTTCTGAAGCCCACGGTTGATAAGATCCTCAACCTCAGTCAGTGAGCTGGAGGAACACAATGGGACAAACCCATGAGCAGCTGCTGGTTCACAAGGTGTTCAAGATCCCAACAGTGACTATAGGATAAGGAGACTCAATCAACCTCATTCCTTCCATGGCCAGAAACTGCAAGACCACAGGATTCCTTAAAGGCTTTCTCCTTGTATTCCAGAATCTAACTTCTGTCCCCACTCTCAGACCTTAGTCCAGTCTTACCTGACTTCAGATGTACACCCTTTGCTTCAGACACTGTACTTGACTCATTGCCATCCCCCTTTAGATTTTAGACTTTGAATAGTTCCTGTTGACCAGGATGTCCTCTCCATTCCCTTTTGCTCCACAAGTGCCACGGTGGATTAGTCCCACTACATATCCACACCCAGTTTCAGAATCCCAGTCTGTGCTCAATATTTTCATAGACTGGCCCAAAAGGTTCACACTGGCTGTGCCAAAACACTAAATGGCTCATGTCACCCCCTAGGAGCTAGGGACTACTGTTCAAATGCTATGGGCTTGGGATTCAAAGAAAATCTGCTGTTCAACCCAGAATGTTCAAAATGGAATCCTCAGGACTCCAGGGATCCCACAAAGATGCCTCAATAGTCACTCCAAAGTCCAGGCAGGGTGACAAATAAGATAGGCTTTAGTCAGTCTCCTTCATCCAGGGCAGCTCCTCCTTGATCTGCCTTGCATGCTTGCCATTCCCATATAATTTTATTTCAAAGAATGACCCCATTTTTTGGGGGGGGAGGGGGCAATCCACTACTTAAATTTCTTCATGTAAATAATTATAACCATTTTGAATAATGATACTTTTCCTCCATTTTTTTAACTCTACAGTTGCTCTTTATTTTTTAACTAGTGTCCCAGTGCACGGATTCATGCACATTGAAAGGAAAATAATTAGAAGTATTTTAATATTAGTATTCATGTCTTGCTAATGAAATGAAAATAGGATTCCACCAAGTCTCCTATATACCTACTCCAGAACTTCTGTAAGAATCAAATGAAATGTGGCATGTGAAAATGCATCACAGACATTTGGATAAAGTGTAAAATGTTTGCACCTGGCTATAAAGCAAGTTGGGTTCCTGGGCTGAAGAAACACCAAGGAGGCTAGTTGCTAGGGAGAGGAAGCTGGCATTACTACATGATGTCATTACCCAGCATCCACAACAACCATTTCCATGCTGGGCTGGGCTGTGGGCCACATTTTGTACCCTGGGGTCTTGGCAGTGTTGGCTGCGATTTGGCGGGGTGTTGCTCCAGGGTGGTGGCGTGGCCTGTGTCCCATTTGGGGGAAACTGAGTGTTGGTTTGTCAGTGCCAGGTCTATGGTGCCATTTATTTTTAAATGGCCAGTGCACATCAGAGCAGCTTCTGCGCTGAGCATCTGCCCCCTGGTGGTCAGTGCACGTCATAGCCACTGTTCTGATGGGCACTTAGCCATATATATATCTCAAAACTACTAAGTGGACTTGAGCAGAATCTTCTACCCACTTCAAGTGCAAAGCTAGTTGTTTGAAATCATTGCTGAGTAGAATTAGTTATTCCTGCTTACTCCTTATTATCAGGAAAAATAATGTATATTTCCTCAGCAGAATCTCTTTAGAGTGTCTATATTTATAATAACACTAGAGGCCCAATGCAGGAAGATTCCTGCAAGAATAGGGCTTCCTGAGCCAGAGTGAAGCAGAAAAGGGAGCTTCACTCCCTCCCGTCTCCTGTCTCTGCCACTGCCTCAGCTCCGTTCCCTTCTCCGCCGCTTCACTACCTTCTGCAGCACTTGGCTTCCTTCTACACTGTCTTCAGTCTTGGCTCAGCGCCTGTGTATGCAAATTAACTGGCATCTTTGTTGGGTTAATTTGCATATCACTCTGATTGGCTTGTGGGTGTAGTGGAGTGACACCAATTTGCATATTACTCTTTTATAGGTGTAGAAAATGATAATCCATGAGAGAGAAATAAAATATGTTAATGACTATTTTTCCTGAGAAACAAAGTCGTTCAATGTTGTTGAATAAAATGCTATGTAAATGATCTTTTTATAAAGGATGCATTTAAATTTGGCAATGACCTTTGTAGCAGTCATCCCTGGCTTTCTCTCAGTTGGAACAGCATGCATAGGCATCTACAGCTTTCAACAGCAACTCTGTAAATCTCCTTCATTATGTGCTGCCCTGAGCTGCTCATATAATCCTCATAACTAGTTAACACATCTCCACAGAAGTAAGAGAGAAAAGTGAATGTCCTTTTTCCCCCCTCTATAAACACAAAATACGTGTTTCTCTGAAGGAGACTCAGTGGGAAGAAACAAGCCCTATTTTCCCATAGTTAGCAGCTGGCAGGTAGAAAAAGAAATTCTTCAAGGCTGCCTTGCCACAGTTCCGTGTTTCCCAGGCCACATACCTAGTCAAGGCCATCGTGAGTTCAAAGATTACAAGTCTACACAGTTGCACGTTGGTTCCCTTTCCTAATTTCAGGGCTCACAACCCAGAGTTACTCACTTGCAGGAAAACAGGATACTTCCTCACTACATACACGTTCATAAAGCAAGCTCAAACCAGCAGCAGTTCTGGCTTCATTCACTACAGCCAGCATGGTCTTCCTCAGTCTTAGAAGAATGATTCCCTCCACTCAGTCCTGTTTCCTAACTAATCTTCTCCTGGCTGCAGTTCCTGTTGATTAGGCCAGAATAAAATCTTCTCCTTGTGGAGTACTTATCTTCCTCTCATTGTGGAGTACATATCTTTATCATAAATAATATATACATATATTTATATATTTATATATTTATATATATTTTATAAAAGCCTAAGTGACCAGCTGACTGGCTGACCAACTGACTGGCTGGTAGCTATGATGTGCACTGACCACCAGGGGGCAGACACTCAACATAGGAGCTGCTGAACTGTGGTGACATGGCAGCTGCAGTTCTCAGGTGATGCACCTGGAACAAGAGAGGAGGGAGCCCAATTCTGGGGTGTGTCACCCAAGATCCGCCCTCTTGCAATCCGGGACCCCTCAGGGGATGTCAGAGAGCTGGTTTCCGCCCAATCCCTGCTGGGCAGACTGAGGGACCCCACGGTGCACGAATCCATGCATCAGGCCTCTAGCATAAAATAATCCTAATCCTTGTCTTCCATCCTCTGAAATTCATCAAGGGATAGAGATACAATTATACCTCATTTTCCAGCAACCACAAAAAAACTTTAATATTTTGTCTAGAAGTTATTTTTAGTAGGTCTGTGACCCTGGACTATGGGATTATGACTTTATCCTTTATATCTTCAAATTATATTGCCCAGAGTCCCAGGGCTCTGCAGAGTGGTTGGGTAGGGGATGGTTATGTAGTCTATCCCCCACCAAAGTAGCCCTACTCTTACCTATGTAATGCCCTGGGGTTATGGACCTGTGCCCTTAACTACTGTGAAAGAAGCAAGGTACAACCATTTCCAAACACATACACAAAGAACCCATATTTAGGTAATCATCTAAACTAATAAAAGCAAAATAGTGAAATTAACCGTTTCTTCAGGACAGGGTAAGCCACACTCACCAGCCAATCAGAGTGGCTGCATGCAAATTGACCCAGCCAAGATGGCGGCTGGCAGTCACGGAGACAGCAGCGGCTCAGGCGGCCTGGCACAGCCAGGTGTAGCACAGGCCTTTGGAGGCGGCTGGGGAAGCAGCGTGGAAGACAGGACCAGGGGGCACGGTGAGCAGAGGCATCTGGGATCCCCAGCCACCACCCCGGCCAAGCCTAGGCTGAGGCAGTGGCTGAGGAAGACGGGATGAGGGGGCACGGAGAGCAGAGGCATCAGGGATCCCCAGCCAGCACCTAGGCCGGCCTCGTGGAAGACAGGACAAGGGGACGTGGCAAGCCAGAAGTATCAGGGACCCCCCAGCCTCGGCTGGGGCAGTGGCTGTGGAAGACAGGATGAGGGGGCGTGGTGAGCTGGAAGTATCAGCGACCCTCCAGCCACCGCCCAGGGCCGGGCCTAGGCTGCGGCAGTGACTACAGAAGATGGGAGGAGGGGGTGCAGTGAGCAGAGGCATGGGTACCACCAGCCAGCACCTAGGCTGGGCCTTGGCTAGGGCGGTGGTTGTGGAAAACAGGATGAGGGGGCGCAGTGGTGGCCGGGCCTAGGCTGGGGCAGTGGCTGCAGACCACGGAACCAGGGGGCGTGGGGATACAGAGGCATCAGGGACCCCCCCAGCCACTGCCTCGGCCTGGCCTTGGCCTGGGCAGCAGCTGCAGAGGACGGGACCAGGAGGCCAGAGAGCCAGAGGTATCGGGGAGCCCCCAGGCACAGCCCAGGCAAACCTCAGCTGGGGCAGTGGCTGGGGAAGACAGAACAAGGGGGCTGGTGAGCCAGAGGCATCGGGGACCCCCCAGCCACCGCCCAGGCCAGGCCTTGGCTGGGGCAGTGGATGTGGAAGACGGGACGAGGGGGCACGGTGAGCAGAGGCATCGGGGAGCCCCCAGCCACCAGGACCAGTGGGCACGGCAAGCCAGAGGATTGGGGACCCCCCCAGCCACTGCCCGGCCCAGGCCTCGGCTGAGGCAGTGGCTGCAGATGATGGGACCAGGGGGCATGGTGAGCCAGAACCATTGGGGAGCCTCCAACTGCTCTTGGCCAGGTTGGTGGCTAAGGAGGAGGGGACAGGGGGCACAAGCCAGCCATCAGGGACCCCACAGGAAGCACCCAGCAGCGCCTGCTTGCCCATTCCTGTGGTGTGGAGCAGACAGGCCTGGCAGAGAGCCACATGGAGTGGGCCCAAGCCATGAGTAGCACATCTCCTGAGGGCCCCCAAATTGGATAGGGTGCAGGTCCAGGTGAGGGACCTCCCAGTCTGCCTTCCCCCTCCCCAACCTAGACGTGATTGAATTTTGTGCACCGGGCCCCTAGTATATACATAAAGACCCAGGCTGGGTAAAAGAGCTCTGTAGTTATCCCCTGGGTCCTAAGTCCATCAGAGGTTTTTGTCAGAGAACCCAGCCTCTCTGGTCTTTCTTCCTCATCTTTTTCTCCCCTCATCATCCTCTCCATCTCTTCAGCCCCTTCCCTCCCCCTAGAATTCTACCTCTTCTTCCCCTCACCTTTGGCAAAGATGAGGGAAGATGGGGAAGAGGCATACACATCCAGACCTTCTGTTAGTAGAGAGGATGAAGAGCAAAGAACTCTGCTTCCAGACTCAAAGTGAAATGTCCCCAAGATAAACCTTGTTCTGCTAATATAACCATGCAGGGACTTCATTTCTTCAATATGACCCTTTCTCCTTTCTTCCCTTTTATTCAAACTGGCCTCATCCAGCACCCTGACTCACCCACCTGCCTCTCCCGTGCATGTCCACTGCCTTAATCATTAAGCCCTCAGGACAATGAGGTTCTGGTCAGCATCAACTAATCTGAGGAACAAAAACCTCGGGTCTGTTGACCACACAAACAGAGTTTCAATCCAATTAGAGGTAACATCTAGGCCTCAGTTGCGTTTCAGCTCCAGAACGACTTTATAGACCACATTCTTGTGCAACCAGATGAAGCCACGCCATGACCGACATCAGGATCAAATACAACAATCAACTACCCCTTCCCCTAGCACCTACTGACCAGTAAAGACCATGACCCTAATCATGACCCTAACTCCCTTAGTTCTTTCTATAACCCCTCCCCTGGAAGCCATCAGGGAGCCATATGTTTGAGCACTGTCTCACCTGTGACTCTGGGTGTGGCACCATTTCCTCAACTAATGAACCCTTACTTTTTTGGCTGCAAACTCCTGTTTGGGCTTTGATTCGTGCAGGGAAATGGACCCCTTTAGTCCAGTAACACTAACAACACTCACTTTAGTAGCAAAACTAAAGATACCATCACACCAACAGAGGCGCTAAATCTTTCATCATTAGCAAATACCCTTTTCTTTTTTCCCAACCAGTGTTCCAGACTGGAGATCCCACACAGAAAAAGGATAGGAATAGGAGAAAACTGTGCCCTACCATCAAAGAATTCTATTCAAACAAACAAACAAACAAACAAAATTGAAGTTCTTTTACCTCAGCCAAGAGTGGGCTACACCTTTAGCCTAAAAGTCAGGATGACAAAGACACTTGAGCAGATCATAAAACTGAGCTTCCTTTGACCCAGAGTTGGCATACTGGTGTAGCATGTAGTGAGAATTAAGGCTTTCTTGTAATCCACTGAGATATAGGCTGTCTCCACTGCAGTATAAACTGGAAAATCCTGACAAATAAAGAAATGAGCTGCTGCTATAACAACTACCAGAAACTCAAAAGCCATGGCAGAGGTCTAGCCATCATTCTTTTCTTTTCTTTTCTTTTTTTATGGTATTTTTTGTTTGTTTGTTTGATTTTCCTCTGCCACAAGACCAAGATTGGGGCAGCTCCTCAGCCTAGATTCTAGAATGAAGGAACACATAGGCTCAATCACAGAGCCATGGCCATGACATGGACTGAGGAATGCATCTTCATTGCTTTAAGCAACCTCTCCAAAATGTTTGAAATGATACACTTATACATCTTTGTTCATATCTGTGGGAGAAGAGGGAGGAAGGAAGAAAGAACGAAAGGGCAAGAGGGAAAAATGTTTAGGATTATCAATGACAAGAGAAATTTTAAGAAATAGAGATCTTTAGCATATTGTCTATCACCAAATGGACTAAGACATAGATGGTAGATGAAGTGAGAAATGAAAAGAATTTCAGTGGAAATTCTGGGCAGATAGGTGGATTGGGACAAGCAGCTGCTGCCCTGGGCCTAACTGATTTCTGTTCTCAAGGAGACATCACAGTGAACAAGTGAAAAATCATCACACTTACAAGCTTTTGGTCAGCAATACTCCCCAGGCAACCTCTTCCCTCCCTTCCTACTCCACCAAAAATCCAAACTCAACCTAAGAATATGTATACCAGCATAAACACCCTGAAGAAAACTTGATTATTTCCCAGTGTCAATGCATTGTGAAAACCTTTCTAAATGTGAAATCCTCAGGAACAGTGACAGTAACAATGCTCGGGTCCATTCTAAAGCCAGAATAGTTCTTTGTATATGGCTACGATGATAAGTGAGAAGGATTTCCACACCATCATCAGAACAGGAGGTGTGTGGGGATGGAGTTGGGAAGCAAGAAAGCCTGCAGGAGGGGAGGCTTGTGAGATGGTATTAGGCTGAGAGGGGCCAGTATCCTTAAGGAACAAGTGAAGTTAGACAATCCCCGATGATAAAAGGCAGAAAGGTCATTTAAAAAAATTTATTGGGGTAACATTAGTTAATAAGATTATTCAGTTTAAATGGTACAATTCTATGATACATCATCTGTGTATTGCATTGTGTTTACCACCCAAAGGCAAATCTCCTTCCATCGCCATATATTTGACCCCTTTTATTCCCCACACCCGCCCAACCCCTTTCCTCTGGTAACCACCATACAATTGTCTGTGTCTAAGTTTTTGTTTTGTTTTGTTTGTTCATTTGTTGCTTTCAGTTTTATATCCCACATGTGGGTGGAATCATATGATGCTTGACTTTTTCTGTCTGACATTTCACTTAGCATTGATTCTTGATTGCTCTTTCCTCTTTAATCCCTATATTAAATCAATTACCAAATGCTACTAATTCTAACTCTACCACATGCATCCCATTCATCTCCAACTCCTCTTCACTTTCATGACAGTACTGAGCTCATAGCAATAGCTCTTCTTGGACCATTGCAATACTTCCAAGCTGTCTCCCTATGACCTGCCCTCACCCATCCATTCGTCACAATGCTGATGGATACTCTTCCTAACACTGCTCTGATAATATCACTCCCCAGCTCTCTACGTTATGAACTAAAGTTCTAAATCCCCACCCTAGCTTCCAAACTCCTCCCTAAATCGGCTCACTGTTCCCTTCATATTCTTAGAAATCTGACCAAACTAAATGTCTCATTCTTTTATACAACCACCATTTTGTTCTTTCCTGCTCCTTGTTTGTGCTCTTGACTTCCCTTATTGCAAATGTCTAAATCTTAGAAATCCTTCAGAACCCAGCCCCATTGCCACTTCCTCCTTGAAGCCTTCCATAAGCCTTCCAATTAGAAGTCATTGCTCAACCCCCCACTCCCCACCCCCCACACGCACACCCCTAATCCTGCCACCTCTGAACTCACAGATCACATCACTTGAGTCTCTTCTAGGACGCTTATCACTCCCACTGGGGTCATTTGTGTGCATGTTTTTCTCCCCCTTATACTTTGCTGCAAGGCAAGGTCTGTCTTGTTCTTTATACCACAGATGGAAAAAGAGAGGGGAGCAAGAGAAGGAAGAGAGACTGTGGTTAGTAATCTGACACCTAAACAGTCCAAATGCCCTAAGCGGTGCCCCATCTTAGTTCCTGCTCTACCGCCTCTCTAGACTTTCAATCTTCCCAAAATAGGATGCGGTTATGTCCTCTACTTTCTTCTTCTCCCCTAGTTAGCTACCTAAAACAGTCCAGATTAGTTTGCTAGATCCTTGAGCCTGCAGTGTGGGGCCAGTAGTTTCTTAATGGCAGGAAGAGGAAATAGGACAGAAGCACTTAGGAAGAGTCAGGCTGTGCCAGGGATGGGAGGGGGAAGTCGAACTATAGATAAAGCCACTTGCCTATCCTGTTATGCCAGAATCATGACATGAAGGCATCAAATCCATTCACATGGCTGCCTCTGCACTATGTCAAATGCACAACAAACCAGGAGTCCCAGAGCATTGCAGGGCCAGAAGCACAGGGCTCTGAAATGAGTTCTCCCGTAGCTCCGCAGGCATGCTATCCCAGGAGTATCCTTGGGGAATGATAAGTTTGCTATGTTCCAGGCCCTTTGCCAAATGCTGCACATGATTTCTTTAATTTGATCCTCAAAATGCCTGCCATTTTAAAGATGACGAAGCTGAGGCTCCACTCTGTGGCCTTTACACAGAGATGCAGCTTGCTGGAGGGTGCATTTCATTGCTGCAGCTTTGCTGTGACACATGTAGGCAACTCAGATGACAGGAGGGCCCCTGCCTCCCCCACTCACTGCCAGCACCCGCTTTCCTGGGAAGACCCTCCTGGAAGGTGCTTCTGTTTCAGCACAGCTCGTCGCATGCAACCTTTCATTCCGTGGCCTGTTTTGTTCTGCCAACTGACACTTTCAAAGCCCCGGCACTGATCATGAAGCTCCTGCATGACCTCACACATTTGATTCGTTATGAGTGCGGGAACAGTAGATGCTGCCTGTCTTCCATCTGCTGTCTTCCTCTGGGCCTGCCACCATCCTGATTATCGGGGTGGTAACTTCAGCTGGCAAGTACATTCTTGTCGGGCTTTGGCAGCCTGTCATTCCACAACAAATGTTTGATTTCACACTCGTCACACATACTGTCCCTGAAGATGTCTTCACTGCCTTCCATATCCAGGCTGTCTCCACTCATCCTGCATCCCATTGCCCAATGCATCTTGCTCCACAACTTGCAGTGGCTCCCCATTGTCTCAATAATTATGGACAAGCGTTCTCATCCAATGTTTATAGCCCTTCCTGTTCTGGTACAAGCACTTTCCAGCCTGTTCTCCAGCTCTCCAATCCACAGTCCTCTCCTCTAAACTGCAAATGCTGGCAGTGGGCTCCCTCACCTTTCCCATCTGTAGAAATCCCAGCACCACCTCAACCCCCAGCGAACATGCTGGATCTCTTCAGAACCTCCTTCCAGCAAGTTTGTTTAATATGCTGTAGTGGTAGTGAATTTATGCACAACAAGGTTGAGTGCAATTTAGTCTAAGAGTTGACAGAAATGCTTAAAATTATGAACTAGAACACAGTTGTAGGATAAAAAAAATGTGTCTTCTGTGATGAGCATATATTTAGCCCAGCTGCTTCGTTCGTCTTTGGAGCTTGTTCCAGCAGCACAGCACCTACTGAGAAGGTGGTAGTCATACAAAACTCTTCCAAGGTGGTTTATTCTGGCATTAACGTTTTAGCTCACTTGTTGCGGCTCTCACAGTACGCCAAAACCGAAGGTGTGCAACTGACAGCATGTGCTGCTGTTCACCTCCCTTCAAATAATTATTCACCTTGAGAATGTTCTGCTCTGCTTTCCTGCTGGGTTCAGTCATGTCTGATCCTTTTATCTGTTTTTTCCATTGATGTTTCCTTTTTTATGACACATACTAATTGAATTTAGATCATGGCCTACAGCAAGCATGTCAAACTCAAAGGCTAACACAGGCCAAATAAACAAGATTTAAGTTTATGTGGGTCACAAAAAAACAAAAGCTTCAATTTTCATAGAAACGTCGGTTTATTCGATAGACATGCTGAATACAAAGGGCTGAAATAAATGAGCAATTGTTAACATAAAATAGTAGAACATTTTAATAAAAATTAATATTTTTCTTGAACATTAACTTACTAGACACTGAATAACTGCATAAATTAATAAGCGTAATGCAAATAAACCTATTTTTCTTGTTCTCTGAAAGTGAAATATTTCCTGTTGCGCACACCAAACAAGTTAGTACAAGATTAATGACATGGCAGTTGGCTGCTAAAATATTCACTGCTGGTATTAGTGTAGAGAAATGGTATGCCTGCATTGTAAAGCACATAAGGAAAATGAATGCAAAATGATTATAGTAATACTAGGGGCCCGGTGCACAAAAATTTGTGCATTCTGGAGGTCCCTCAGCCCGACCTGTGCCCTCTCGCAGTCTGGGACCCCTCTGGGGATGTCCACCTGATGGCGTGCCTGGCCAGCCTGGGTGCAGGTCTGAGAACCCTTTTCAGACTTTCAGGCTGCCCACAGTCCCTTCAGATTTTGGCCCCCTACTGGGGTACCTGGCCAGCCTGGGTGATGGACTGAGGGCTGTTTTCAGGCTTTCAGGCTGCCCACAGCTCCCATTGACCCAATGTCCCAGGCAAGGCTGGCTGGAAGCACGTTTCTGGGATTTATTTATCTTCTATAATTGATACACTGTTCCTTTAAGCCAAAGCCTAGGCAGGTAACAAAGCCTTCTGTTGGCTTCACATCAGAGGCTTCTATAATTGAGACAATGTTGCAAATATGTTGTTGCCTAGAGCCGAGAGAAGCCCAGGGGGCCGGCAAACAGTTTTACTCCTGCTACAACAGAAGCTACCTGTTTACTCAGCTCCATGACTGCCGGCCTCCATCTTGGCTGGGTTAATTTGCATACAGCCGCTCTGATTGGCTGGTGGGTGTGGCTTAGGCGTCCTGAAGAAATGGTCAATTTCAATATTATGCTTTTATTAGATTAGATAGTAGTCATTAGTGAATGTTGTAGTTTGTTATTAATAATTATGTATAACAGGATATTTTAAAAAATAAGTTACAAAATTTTTATTAAAATGTCTCTTACATACCATTATATTGTCTGGGCTGCAAAAATATTCATTGTGGGTCGCATGTGGCCCACAGGACACAAGTTTGACATGCTTGGCCTACAGTATCTCTGAAGAAAGGAATTCAGGGGAATAGTTAAGGATATAATGATAGTTTTCTCCCCACATGGCATTCATCATGGTAATATCAATAACTTCATTATTACAAAGACATCAGCTTATAAGGTCTGGGTCTGGGTTTAGGGTCCCAGAAGTGCAGCATAATTTGGTGTACTGTTTACCCAGAACAGGAAAAAACAATATCATTAAGAATACAAAGTGAAAATTGTGATCAAAAAAGAAATAGAAACCAGACTTTGGAGAAACATTTGTAAAGCTCAGGTTTGGGGAGAGATATAGCCCTGAAGATATAAGTATATCACGAGTTAAAAACTAAGGCTCTCTGGAACAGGCCTGGAAGCAAAGTGCTGGACAGGTCAGGTGAGAGATTTTGAACTAAGGCCATGAACAATGCAAAGGTGGCACGAGTGCATTTTGAGGGGGGTTAGTTTCATGGCTACGGAAGTAATTACTTCACAAATTATCTACCAATTATTTCTGGGTCTCTCCACTCCTGGAAATAGTGTTGAATTAAACTTTCTGGCTCCCCTGTGGTTGGGTAAAGCTATTTGACTAGTTTGAAGCAAATGCCATGTTTGCCTTCTGGGTCAGCGCCTTTAACTGCAATTGCACATCTCATCAGAGCTCTCCTTTCCCTCTGGAATGGGGATTGACAACGTTCAAGACAGTGACTATAATATCAACCTGGATAAGAAAAGGTGGAGCAAAGCACCCAGCTGACCTGCAAAGATGTGTAATATGAGCAAGAAATAAACAAACCTTTGTTATTTTAAACCATTGAGATTTTTGAGATGCCTGTTACCGCAGAAGAATCTCACCAAACCTGTCTAATACAAAGAGGTAAGCCCACTGTGTTCAAAGAAGTGAGTTTGCTGAATATTACTCATATTTACACAAGAAGTATGATGTAGTGAAAAGAACATCATACTAGGATGGTGGGATGGTGAATAACTGAATGGATAAATGGGTAGATACAAACACATATAAGAAGGTAAATACTAATGGTTGGAGCATAGAAGTATGACTTAGGAATTCTAGGTTTACTCTTATTAACTATGTAGTCTTGAATACCAGTTCATTTAACCTTTCTAATTGACAATGAATGTCTCCGTCTGTATAACTGAAGTAAGAATATCTATCCCACTTTATCAAAGGACTGAACTGAAAACTGTGGTGGACAGACTCCAGTGGACCCACTATGACC
>PVJC01014165.1:0-36869 GCA_004026665.1 Murina feae | reverse complement strand
ACAGCTCCCATTGCCCAACGTCCCAGCAAGGCTGGCTGGACGCAGATATCTGGGGTTTTTCTCCTATAATTGATACACTGTTCCTTTAAGCCGGCCTACACATGTAACAAAGCCTCTCTCTGCCTCACCTCGCAGAGTCTATACTGCAACAATGTTATAGTTTTAGACTCAGGCTAGGTCTGCTGTTCCCTTCAGCTCCTGAGGAGTCTATGATTGTTACATTATTGAAACATGTTTCAGAGCCTGCCCGCCAAGGGCCGAAAACAGTTTCCCTTTCGCTCCTGCTGCAACGGACGCTGCCTAAACGTTTACTCAGGTCCGTGAGTGGCGGCCGCCATGTTGGCTGGGCTAATTTGCATACAGCTGCTCTGATTGGCTGGTGGGCGTGGCTTACCCTGTCTCGGAGAAATGGTTAATTTTAATATTTCGCTTTTATTAGTTTAGATAAGTGAATATTTGAATAAATAAATGAATATAATATAAATGTAATAAATATAATAATGAATGTAATGATATATGAAAATATATCATTATATAATCGAATCAATACAGGGTGGGGCAAAAGTAGGTGTACAGGTATGAGTATGCAGAACAGTTTATTCTGATATTATTATTTATTAATTATAGTATTATTTTCCAATGAGCATCAGGTAGATGCTCAACACAAATTTACTATTACTTTTTATTATTGCTATCTATCCTGGCCTACATCCCACATTTATTTTCTAACAGATGGACTGGTAAAAATCCTTTGTGTGGATGGCCATTTCTTAATAATTTGATGGTTACAAAATACTTTATTCAAACTAAGCAGCTTTTCTATTAACTCCTGTTCTCTAAATGCATATAGATACATTTTATAGTGAAAGTGTATGGTTGTTGGGGTTTTTTCTGTTGTTTGTTTGTTTTTGATATTTTTATTGATTTCAGAGAGAGGAAGGGAGAAGAGAAAGATAGAAACACCAATGATGAGAGAGAATCATTGATCAACTGCCTCCTGCACCTGCATGGCCCCTACTGGGGACTGAGCCACAATCCGGGAATGTGCCCTTGACAGGAATTGTACCTGAGACTTTCAGTCTGCAGGCTGATGCTCTATCCATTGAGCCAAACCAGCTAGGGCAGAAAGTGTGTTGTTTTTATGATGAGATATATAAAATTGTATTTTTCTAATTTAGAAAACCACAACATAAATTATTAATTATTCTTAACCTTGACTACACGTTCTAATCTAAGAGGATTTTTAAAAAATACAGATAATGAGGCTATTACCAGATATTATGACTTGACTCAGTAAGTCTATCAGTGGTTCTCAACATTCTGGCCCTTTAAATACAGACCCAACCATAAAATTATTTTTGTTGCTACTTCATAACTATAATGTTGCTACTATTAAGAATCATAATGTAAATATCTGATATGCAGGATGGTCTTAGGTGACCCCTGTGAAAGGGTCGTTCGACTGCCAAAGGGGTGGCGACCCACAGGTTGAAAACCACTGGTCTATGGTCAGTCTGGGCATTTGTAAATGTTATCTTCCCTGTGTTCTGCCGATGTACATCCAGAGTTGAGAAAATTATGGATATACTGTACATAATTACATCATGCAATCTGAGTTGTCACAGTAATTTTACACATTACCTAATTCAAATATTCTGTAACAGATTCCTTCAGTATATGTTTAAAAATATGTAACTGGTGCAACCCATTCTCTGAATGGCTCTAGAAATTGGGAAAAAATATTTGTTTCACAAGTTGACCTTTCCAAATATTTAAAACAATTAGCAGTTCTACTCTGCCTATCAGACTTTTTAGTACAAGGCTAAGCATCACAAACTATTTGTAGTAACACTCACGTAGCTAGCCCTTTTCCTCGTTCAGTTGGCACTCAGGACTGAACACTGCGTAAGGTATGACTGTCATCTATGTACTTTTTGTTTACTAAATCAGTCTAAAATATATTCATTTTAAGGTGCTTACAACCCTATTTATAACTAATATGTCCTGCTGTTAAGTAACATAGCTACTGTATTAGTTATCTATTATAGCATATCAAATTACCCCTGAAATCAAGCAGGTAAAAACAGCATATATTATAAATAGTATTATCATAAAATGACAAAACATTTATCTTATCATGTGATTTCTGAAGGTCAGGAATCTGGTATTGGCTTATCTAGGTGGTTTTGTCTTAAGGCCTCTCCTGAGGCAGCAGTAAAGCTTTGGGCTGATGTCAGTGGTTGTTGAAGGTATCAGTTTCTCCCTGGCTGTTACTTCCATTCTTTATAATGAGGGCCTTTCTACAGGGCTGCCTCATGACGTGGTAGCTGACTTCCTCCAAATAAAGTGATCTAAGATATAACTAACACTCTATCCTTTTAAAAATCTAATAACAGAAGTGGCATGCCATCACTTCCATAGATAGTCTTAGGGACAAGTCCAGCCAACATTCAAAAGGAAGAAAATTGACCTTGAATATGAATGAAGGAGTATCAAACAATTTGTGCTAATAATTTTATTTTTTGTTAGATCTTTATTGTTGAAAGTATTACAATGTCCCCTTGTTCCCCCCAGTGGCCCCTTCTAGCCCACTCTAAGCCTTCACCACCCTATTGTCTGTGTCCATCGGTTATGCATGTAAGCATACAAATTATTTGGTTGATCTCTTCCCATCCAACCACCAGCTCCATCTTCCCTCTTAGATTCCACAGTCAGTTCCATGCTTCTATGCGTCTGGATATATTTTATTCATCAGATAATTTTGTTTCTTAGATTCAACATATAAGTGAGATCATGTGATACTTGTCTTTCTCTGATTGGCTTATTTCACTTAGCATATACTGTCTAGGTCCTTCCACGCTATCTCAAAAGGTAAGAGGTCCTTCTTTTTTATTGCTGCATAGTATTCCATGGTTTAATGTTCCACAAATTTTTTACCCACTCATCTACTGATGGGCACTTGGGCTGTTTCCAGAACTTAGCTATTATAAATTGTACTGCTATGAACATAGGGGTACATACATTCTTTCTGATTTGTGTTTTGTTTCTCTTAGGATCTATTCCTAGTAGTGGGTTCACGGGGTCAAATGGTAGTTTAATATTTAGTTTTTTTGAGGAAATTCCATTCTGTTTTCCATAATGGCTGCACTGGTCTGCATTCCCACCAGCAGTGCACTAGGGTTCCCTTTTCTCCACCTCCTGACCAGCACTTGTTACTTGTTGATTTGTTGATGGTAGCCATTTTGACAGGTGTGAGATGATATCTCTATGTCCTTTTAATTTGCATCTCTCTGATGATGAAACTTTGATAATTTTTTTAATTCTCCATACATCTATATGTCTGGAGAATTGTCTATATAAGTTCTTTGTCCATTTATTAATAAGATTGTATGTCTTCATTTGGTTAACTTGTATGAGTTCCTTTTATATTTTGAAGATTATTCCTTTATCAATGTATCATTGTCAAATATTATTCCATAAAGTGGGCTCCCTTTTCATTTTGTTGATAGTGTCTTTTGCTGTGCACAAGATTTTTATTTTGATGTAGTCCCATTTGCTATTTGTTTAATTTTCCCAACATCTTTTATTAAAGATATTGTCTTTATGCCATTGTATTCTTGCCCTCTTTGTCAAATATTAATTGAATGTATTGGCTTCGGTCAATTTCTGAGTTTTCTGTTCTATTCCATTGATCTGTATACCTGTTCTTGTGCCCATACCAGACTGTTTTTATTACAATGTCTTTGTAGTATAATTTGATATCTGGTATTGTGATCCCTCTGACTGTGTTCTCCTTTCTTAAGATTTCTGTGGCTAGTCAGGATCTTTTTTGATTCCATATACATTTTTGGAGTATTTGTTCTAGATCTGTGAAATATGCTGTTTTTGTTTTACTATGGATTTCACTGAATCTGTAGATTGCTTTGGGTAGTATGGACATTTTAATGTTAATTGCACCAATCCAAAACATAGTATGTTCTTCCACTTGTTTATATATTCTTCTATTTCTTTTTTCAATGGCCTGTAGTTTTCTGAGTACAAATCTTTTCTCCCTTAGTTAAGTTTATTTCTAAGTATCTTAACTTTTGTTGTAATGATAAATGGGATTGTTTGTTTAGATTCTATTTCTGAGAATTTATTACTGGTGTATAAAAATGCCATTGATTTCTGAGTGTTAATTTTGTATCCTGCTACATTGTTAAATTCATTTATTAAATCTAGTAGTTTTTTGGTGGAGTTTTTAGGGTTTTCTATGTCCAATATCATGTCATCTGTGAATAATGACAGTTTTGCTTCCTCCTTTCCAAGATATATGAAAATAATTTTAAAACCACTACAGCAATGATCCTGAATTGGTGCAGCTGGTCATTTTGTAGACAACTAAACCATTTTATTATTCTTTTAGATGTATTTTTACAAGGTTATCAAGACTTTTTTATTCACATCCTAACCTACTCTTTTTCCTTCACAACATCATGTTACTTGCATATTTGATAATCACATCTATAATAATAAAAGCATAATATGCTAATTAGTCTGGACAGCCAAACAACCTTCTGGTCATCATTCCAGATAACCTTCCAGATGAAGCCATGGCTACAGGGACCAAGGCAGAGTTGATTATGGGTGATCAGGCAGGCAGGCGAGTGATTAGAGGTGGTCAGGTAGACAGGCAGAGTGGTTAGGGGTGATGAGGCAGGTAGGCAGGCCAGCAGTTAGGCGCCATTGGTCCTAGATTGCAAGAGGATGTCTGACTACTGGTTTAGGCCTGATTCTAAAGAATCATGTGTCACACATAGTTTTGGCAGTTTCTGAAAGTTCTCTCTTAAATTTCTTCTCCAGCTTAATAAATGTTTTATATTTTCTAATCATAACCAGCAGTTGAACATCCCCTGAGGGTCCCTGATTGCGAGAGGGTGTAGCCCAGGCTAAGGGACTCCCTCCCATGCACAAATTTTGTGCACTGGGCCTCTAGTAAAGTATATATTTACTAAGCTATAAAGGAAACTATTGAGGCAGGTCCAAGCTGGTTTATTATCACTGTGACATGATAATAAACCAGCCCCACAGAATGACACTAGTTAATAGTGGGGGATGCAGTATCATTACAAGTTTATCCTTTATTCACATTATCTTCATCTTCAAAAGGCCATCCTGTGGTACTCTGTTGAAGTATTGATCGAATCTACAAATAATATGTTCACCAGGTTTTCCCTCAGCTCCATTTCAGAAATATCATAAAAGGGAGGAAGGTATAGGCTTATTCTTTCTTCCTAATAAATGCATCATTACTTTTTGTCTTAAAAACATCTGCGGCAATTGATTCTGAAATATACTTTCACATCTGATCAGTTTCAACTTTCTTGTATCTCTCCTACTTTTCTATGACTTCTCTGATACCCTCAAGCTCCTATGTGGATTACTTTGGAAATCTCGTTATAAATTGAAGGGTAACACCTGAAGGAGAATCAATTTATTGAAAGAGAATGAGTCTTATTTTTAAAGTATCATGTGTTGTATTTGCATAATTTTGGCAGTTTCTGAAAGTTCTCTCTTAAATTTCTTCTCCCATTTAATAAATGTTTCACATTTTCCAATCATAATCAAGTGATAAACTATTAACAGACGTCAAACTAGGGCAGGACATAAAACAAGTAAACATGATAGTATGATGTTTTCCATTGTATATCAAATCAAATAAGAAGTCTTATCATACTGATACTAAGAATATTTTCTTAAATAATAAATAAAAAATAAGGATATTTATTTCCAGAATATAAAGCTTTCTAGGAATTTTAAGAGTAAGATAGTAAAACAAATTCTAGTCTGGCTTGAAAAATCTAGAAGATTCAACTTCTCTTAGGAATCAGGCTCTAATCCCCCAAAGTAAAGCCTAAAACCTAGTTTCCAAGAAAAAGCTTTCTACAAAGATTTTATGAATATCTTCTTATTACAGTGAATATACACTCACCATCTAATCTAATAAAATATTAATATGCAAATTAACCATCACTCCAAGACAAAGAGGGCCACACCCATAGCCACAAGATGGTGGCGCCCAGTCCCTTCACCCCAGCCATGTCCACTGCCGCCAGCCATGTGTGCTCATCAGCCGCCCTGCACCAAGCATCATCTGTGTCTGGTCAGCAATGGGGCACCTGCCGGGCCATGTGCGCTCACCAGCCCCCACCCCAGTGCACGAATTTTATGCACCGGAGCTCTAGCTATATATATAAAAGGTTAACACATTTTTTGCAGGAAACAAGTAAACTCGTCATATCGCTTTTTATGCCAAAGCGTGGGAGACGATTTTTTTCCAAAAATGATGAGTAGAGACAGATTCCATCAAATATGGAGGGTCTGGCATTTCAGCCACGAAAATGTGCAAGACAACTCAGATAGACTTTGCAAAGTCAGACCATTATTGGATTTCTTTCTTCCCATTACGACACGATTTGGTGGGAAAAGACCAATTACAAAGTGTTAATATGCTAAACATCCAACTGTTCAACTGGTAGCTATGACATGCACTGACCACCAGGGGGCAGATGCTCAAATTAGGAATTGCCAAGCTGCGGTGACTTGGCAGCGGTGGTTCTCTGGTGACGCACCCTGAAACCAGAGAGGAGGGAGCCCGATTTGTCAAGGGTCTGCACGATTTCACCTTCAGTCATGGTTTATGCTGTTGCTGGGGCACTATCGGCCCTGAATCTGGTTCACTGCACACTTGTGTTTGCATTCCACACCCTGTGCAACAGCAACTCTGTAGAGTGCCCTCTCCCACTCTGGGACCCCTTAGGGGATTTTGGAGAGCTGGTTTTGGCCCAATCCCCACAGGCCAGGGCCAGGGACCTGCTGGAAGGACCCCAATCACTCCACAGATGCCCTTTGAGCCGTGGTATCACCCCAGGTGCGGCTGGCTGGGGAGGGGCTGTGGGAGGTTGGCTCCAGGGCATGCTGACACATCTCGCCTAGTCCTGCCTCACCAGCCATCTTCTAATTAATTTCTTTTCAATGTGCATGAATCCATGCACTAGGTCACTAGTTTTTATATATAAATTATGTAATTTTACATTATAAAATTATGTTGTTTTATATTATAAAATTACTATAGGCCTGGTGCATGAATTTGTGCATGGGGTGGCCTATGGTGGCCTGCAGGGATTGGGCTGCAACTCACAGTCCAATGCCACCTGTTGCTCCTGCCTGCCTCTCCCACTCATCCCGGCCCTACTGCACCTGTTGCAGGCTCAGGCTCAGTAAATCCCGATAGGGAATGCTCACCAGTTATTAATCCTGCATCTGGCACCCTTCCCAAGTGGTATGGGAGTGCTGAGAAGCGATTGGCCCTCTGGGCAGGTGGTAAGACACCCTTGTCAGCCCAGGATCAAGATCCATCCTGGTGACGTTTGCACTGGCTGTTCGGAGTCACCTGGTGGCCGCTTTTATACTGTGTCTTGCTTGAGAAGCGTATAGGGAGGGGAAGTGGCTGACTTCCAGGAGGCTGGTGGCACAGGTCCATCCGTGCCTGGCCTATTCTTCAGAAATTAGACATGTAGGACTACTGAGGGAATGAGTGGCTGCCACCAGGATGATGGGCCACTGGGATGGGTCAGTCAACTAAGCAGCGCTCTCACTGTGGGAGTGCACTGACCACCAAGGGGCAGCTCCTGTGTTCATCTGCCCTCAGGTGGTCACTGTTCATCATAGAGACTGGTCAACCAGTCGTTGGATCATTTGGTCACTTAGGCTTTTATATATATAGATGTTGTTTATATATAAAACAACATAATTCTATAATTTCCTGAAAGGCCCTTTTGATGTTTTATTCTGATGGTTCTTCTTATATTTTCATTTTTACAAATTTTCAAATCATATTTTTAAATCTTTTTGATAGTACTAGATAGCCAAAATTTCTTATACCTCTCTGGGATGAGGTGTTTTTGATATCTTGGAGCCATGGTATAGCTCTCAATCATTTTCAGCAATATTCAGCATCAATGCACAAAAGAACAAACAAAAAACAGATGAATTCAACAAAACCAAAACAACCATGAAAAAAGATAACAAATTTAAATCGTAGCTATACTCTCATCCTGAAAAGTACTGAAACATATTCTAAGATAGAAACAAAAATTATATGGTATTATTGAGGCACATTTGAGGCACTCAGTGCAGATACTTAATTTTGCCTGACAAATTTTAAGTTCTGCAATTCTTAGCATCATTCACTAAAAATTAGGTGATATACAGTAGCAAAACTTGAAAGACACTAACCTATAGAGGTTCTTATTACTGTTCATGTCTTCCCTAAATACTTTTTTCTCAATCTGATTGTCTATAATTCTAAAAACTTTGAGTGGAGTGAGTGCCTTGGATCAGGCACCAAGTTTAGAAAAGCCCCAGGCCTGAACCCTAATGAATAAGGAAATATTTTTTAAATTGTCCAGGAAGTAGTTTTTACACAAGAACCTTAACGGATGTCAAAACAGACTAGTGATAATGCAACAATAACGATAGCAATTAAGGTGTAATATTTTCTGAGAAGAAAATATATTTATTCCCTAAAATATCTGTTGGAAATTTTATTCACAGTAGTAGGTTAAACAATAAAAATAAAAGGATAAGAACAGGAAAAGCAGGATGTACCTTTTGAGTAAAAGTTTTCTGAGAAGAAATGAGTTCTGAGCTGTCTTTTATGGTGTACTAGAGGCCCGGTGGGTTCCCTCAGCCCGGCATGTGCCCTCTTGTAGTCTGGAACCCCTTGGGGAATATCCACCTGCTGGTGTGCCTGGCCAGCCTGGGTGAGGGGCTGATGGCTGTTTGCAGTCTGGCCAAGTCCCCCAGTGGGGACCCTCACCCCATGGGGGTGTGGTAGGCCTGGGTGAGGTGCTGAGGGCTGTTTCAGGCTGCCCTCAGGGTCTGGGTCCCTATGGGGGTGCCTGGCTGGAAGCAGGTATCTAGGATTTATTTAACTTTTATAATTGAAACTGTGTTGCCTTGGTCTCCCGCTTGAAGCCTGGGTAGCGTCTGGCAATCCAAGGTCCCAGCCCAGCAGGTATCTGGGGTTTATCTTCTATAATTGAAACTTTGTGGCCTTGAGTAGAGCTCAGGGCCCGGCCCTGGCTTCCTCCATTGCCAGGAATAATTCCAGCTCCGTGGCTGCCACTATCTTATTTGAGTTAATTTGCATATTTTCTCCTGATTGGTTGGTGGGCATGGTTTGTGGGTGTGGCTTGTGGGTATAATGGAGTGAGGGTTAATTTGCATATTACTCTTTTATTAGGTTAGATATGAAGTCCAGAGTTTGAAAAGTAAATTAATTTTCTGTTTTTATGTTTGAAAATTCAAATTTGAACACAGAGTTATAGGGAAAGGAAGAGTTTGTCCAAAACCTCTCAGCACTGAATGAACTATCATATAAGATTTTTTTATTGGTGTTTTATACCTATTAGTATTATTTTCTCTCCTCATGGCAGGTTCTTGAGCACAGAGAAGGTAGTGTTCAGAACTTTAAACTTATGACTGTGCTTGGCAAATAATAAGCAACAATGAACATATTTATGAACTGAATGAGTGAAGAAAATAATCTTAACTATACAAAAAAAGAAATGTATAAGAGTAGTTATTTAGTACAGTAATGTAACCTATTGGATTTTTTTATTACCAAATATTATCAAATATATTTTAAATTTATTCACAGTAATTGTCTTAGAGGTGATTTTCATAAAGATGCCCAAATGTGAAAAATTGGACATGCAGGTAAAACTAAAGTTGATAATTTGAGAAAATATAGACAAAAGAGATTAAATGAAAATTGAAAACAACAACAAACACAGAAGGACATGTTTTCATAAAGAAGTTATGAATCACTTGAATGTTATGTGGACAGTTAGTAAAACTATATGTTATTGTAGATGATGTTATTTATCAGCTCTGGGGATACCGCGTATCCAGGTCATGTAGAAAAACAAGGACACCTCAAGAAAAATCTGGGAAGAAAGGAAAGAACCAGGCAAATAAATACTGTATTTTCTGGCGTATAAGATGACTTTTTAACCCAGGAAAATCTTCTCAAAAGTCGGGGGTCGTCTTACATGCTGAGTGTCGTTTTATAGGGCAGGTGCTGAAACTTCCAAGCCGGACTGGAAAATCTGCGGTCTCTGCATACGGTGCGGGGAGCTCAAAAGTGGCCGCACTCCATTCATTTCAATGGAGCCGGACGGAGATCGCAAGTGTCTCCAGTTGGCTCCTTTTTGTGCCGCATATGGTCTCTGTCCAGACTTTTTAACCCAGGAAAATCTTCTCAAAAGTTGGGGGCTGTCTTATACGCCCAGTCATCTTATACGCTGGAAAATGTGGTATTTAGCTAAGAGGTGAATCTCAATATCAACACAGAAACTTTGCCCTTGTGACCTGACAAATATTTTTGGGGACTAGGTAGGCAAGTCTAAAGTCCACTACCACATTATCTTTCTAATAAACATGGGCATGCCATCTCTTCCTTTATATAGAAAGGATCAAAAGATAATTCCCTTTTATATTATAAGGCAGTGGTTCTCAACTGGGTATGATTTTGCTCCTCTAAAGTGTCATGTGGCAAAATTTGGAGACATTCTTCATTATCAGAACTGGGGTGATGTGAGCAGAGGCCAAAAATGCAGCTAAATATCTTATAATTTGCAAGACAGGCCTCCACTCCCAACAAAGCATCTGATTGAAAATGCCAATGACACCAAGACTGGTAAAACTCGTTCAAAGGTAAATGTCTGACTATAGGTAATTATGTAAATAACATAGTATATAAGAACCATTATTAATAATATAAGCCTTTAACTAACACAAATAATATTTCTTTTTTGGCAGACAGAATTTAACTGCTTACTTTATCTTAGTCATTTGAATCAAATTACTGAAGTCAATTGCTCTGAAATATGGCTTTAAAGATAGTGTTACTATACCTACAGCTGCATGCTTATGAAATTTTCATCCTACCAATGTCTTCTTTTGAAAATAAAACAAAAATCTGTTTTTGGTATTGGTTCCCTGCCAACAATATAATCTTGATTAAATTAGCAGCATTTTTTTTTTACTTCAAAATAAGACTAAATGTATCTATGCACTGAGACTGAACCACCTTAGGGATTAGTCACCAAAAATACATATTATAAACTCTTTAAAGTGTAAGAGTCGTGTTAAACATGTAGGTGTTAAACATATAGCAGCTTGTTGTCCCACCCACCCTGTTGTTAGCAAATATAGAAAGATGTTTAAAAAGCATGAAGAGATAAACACCACCTGCTTTTGAAGTACAGGGATCCTGACATTTGCATTTCTGTTTGTATTTAAAGTTGGATATTCTCACTGATTTTTGTTGGTATTTGAAAACAGGCTGACTTTCAATATAGTGTATTCATTCTAAAAGTGTAAAGAAATAGACTATTACCTATATATTTTCACACACTTAGTAAACACCTGCAAAATTAAATGTTAAAATATTAAAACTAGTTATCTCAGAATGACAGAATTATAGCTAATTTTAAAATATAAAATTTTCAATAATTAATATTTTAATAATTACTAAATTAGTAGGATGCATCTTTTTAAATCTTAATGTACCCAGTAAACTCAGGTCATTGTGATGATTTCTAAAATGAAATTGATTACAAGATATGTTTTTATTTGTTTATTTATTTTAATATATTTTTTATTGACTTCAGAGAGGAAGGGAGAAGGAGAGAGAGATGGAAACATCAATGACGAGAGAGAATCATTGATCGGCTATCTCCTGCACACCTCACACTGAGGACAGAGCCACAGCCCAGGCATGTGCCCTGACTGGGGATTGAACCGTGATCTGCCGGTTCATAGATCAACACTCAACCACTGAGCCACTACAACTGGGCTACAATACAGACTTTTAATTTGCTCTCTCTCTCTTTTTAAATCTTTATTGTTGAGAATATTACAGATGTCCTTCTTCCCTCCCTCCTCCACTGCTCTCCTCCGCTGGTTCCTCCCTGCCTCAGATATTTAGCACCCTAATGTCTGTGTCCACAGGTAAGACCTTTGGTTAATCTTTTCAGGCCCCAGTGTCCCCTTCCCTCTGAGATTCTTCAGTCTGTTCTTTGTTTCCATGCCTTCGATTCCATTTAAAGAAATAGTCTTACAAGTCCCCAAACAAGAGAAACTCAAAGAGGCCCACACCAGACACATCATAATTAAAATGCCAAGGGTTAAAGACAAAGATAGATTCTTAACACATTTTTTTTGCGGGAAACAAGTAAAATTGGATCCACCAGGGAGACTGTCAATGGACATGAGGAAACATACATTGGAACCTCTAGTTGGAACCGGCAAAAATAAAAATGTTTTACGTCGTTGTCGTGTGTGTGCCGCTCATAAACTACGCAGTGAAACGCGATACATGTGCAAGTTTTGTAATGTACCCCTGCGCAAAGGAAAGTGTTTCGAACACTACCACACAGTGAAGCACTATTAGGTTATAGTTTTTTTTAATAAGATCTGCTGAAAATTTCAAAAAAAATATTGTAATTTTGTATAAATAAAATTATTTTGATTGTGAAAGAGTGTTTTTTTATATGTTTACCTAGAATGTAGTAATTTTGTGTACATAAAAAATACAATAACACATATTTTGCAAAGTAAATAAAGACCTCTTTTTAAACTAAAACACTGAAAGTTTCATAGAAAAATATCAAATAGATCGAAAGATATGAATATTTTACGGAAAGTCTAATTTTGGCAAGAAAGTGTCAAAAAAGCCCTGCGTTACGACGTAATTTGGTGGGAAAATGCCCAATTACAAAGTGTTAAAAGCAGCAAGAGAAAAGCAGTTAGTTACCTATAAGGGAGTGTCCATATGACTGTCAGCTAATTTCTCAACAAAAAACTTGCAGGTACATTATTAAAAATGTGCCTTTCACTTGGGAGGAACCATTTATTTTAATAGATAACCAATAAAAAGAAAATTAAATTTATTTAAAAAGTCTAAAAGAAACAATAAGTACATTTTTTTTAGTAAAATATAGTTGGCATACATTATATTAGTTTCAGGTATACAACATAGTGAATGATTCAACATTTATATATACTTTACAAAGTGATCACCATGATAAGTATAGTCACCATTTGTCACTGTACAAAGTTGTTACATTGTTGATTATATTTCTGATGCTGTACATTATGTTTATGTGACTTATTTTATTTTATAACTGGCAGTTTGCTCCTCTTAATCCCCTTTAACTTTTTCATCCATTCCCTCCACCACCTGCTCTCTGGCAACAAATAATTCGTTCTCTGCATCCCTGCATCTGGTTTTTGTCTGTTTGTTTGCTTGTTTTTAGATTCCACATATAAGTAAAGCCATACATTATTTGTTCCTCTTTGTCTGACTTATTTAACTTAGCATAATACCTTCTAGGTCCATCCATATTGTTGCAAATGACTAGATGTTATTCTTTTTATATAATAGGTGAGTAGTATTCCACTGTATATGTATAAAGAAGATATGGCATTTTTATAAATATGTATATTTGTTGATATATTTATTCATTTGTTAATGTATCTATTCCTTTACTGATGGACACTTAGCTTCTATATCTTGGTATTGTAAATAATGCTGTGATAAATATGGGGGTGCATTTATATTTTTAATTAGGTTTTTTTGTTTGTTTTCTTCAGATGAATATCTAGAATTGGACTTGCTGTGTTATACATTAGTCCTCTTTTTAATTTTCTGAAGACCCTTCATGTTTTTCATAGTAACTACACCAGTTTACAATCCTACCAATAGGTATGAGGTTGCCCTTCTTGCCACATCCTTGCCAATACTTATAATTTGTTGACTTTAAAAAATATTATTTTGTTTTGGTTTCAGGTGTGCAGGATAGCTGTTGAAAAGGTGATATCTCATTGTCATTGTGAATTGCATTTATCTGATAAGATTAGTGATGTTGAGCATCTTTTTCATGTATCTGTTGTTCGTTTGTACATCTTTGGGAAAATATTTATTCAGGTCCTATGCCCATTTTTAATTAGATTGTTTTTGTATGTTGAGGAGTAGAGTTATTTATACTTTTTGGATATCAATTTCTTATTCGCTATATGATTTGGAAGTATCTTCTCCCTTTCAGTAGGTGCCTTTTCATTTTGTTAATTTTTTTCATTTGTTTGTTTTTATTTTTCTGTGCAGAGGGTTTTCATATTGATGCGGTCTGACTTTTTATTTTTTTCTATTGTTGTTTTTGAGGACAGATCCAAGAATTTCATCATCACGACAGAGCGCTTACCACCAATGTTTTCTTTTAGGAATTTTATGGCTTTAAGTCTTACATTCAGGCCTTTAATCCATTTGTGTGTGTGTGTGTGTGTGTGTGTGTGTTGTAAAATAGTGATCTAGTTTTGTTCTTTCGCATGTAACTGTCCAGTTTTCCCAGCACCACTTATGAAATGGATTATTCTTTCACGTTGCACTTTTTGCCTCCTTCATGATAAATTAATTTGCCACGTATGTGTATGCTTATTAATGGCCTCTGATCCATTCTTTCTTGTATTTTCTAACTCCTTGTTGAAGTTCTCACTGTGTTCCTCTGTTCCTAGCCCAAGTTTGATGAGCATCTTTATGAATATTGTGGGGTTTTTTTTTACCAGAAAAATCATTTACCTTCATTTCCTGAGGGTGTTTTATTTGAGGGGTAGTTAGAGTGTTATTTCATTTGGAAAATTTTCTGTTCTTATCCTCGTTTTTTGTTTGACCTTGTGTACTTATTTCTAGTTAAACTGAAACTGCTCCCTCTCTTGGTCTTGAAGGAGTGGCCTGTGTGGGAACAAACTCTGTAGACTGCATGTGCTAGGTGGCATTTGCAGTCTGCTGGGGCTGAAGTGGGTGCACACAGTACTGGGGGTACCACAGTGGGCTGGCTTATCAGATCTGGGTGGGCATAAACTGAGGTGTCATGGGGCACACTGTGGCAACCCTGCAAACCAACTAGAGCACTTAGCCTGAGCCCCCACCCATGCTGTCTAGCTGCAGGGAGAATGTAAACAACTACACTCTCTAGTGCGTCCAACCCCAGTTTGTTAGAGTTTCTTCATGTACAGCCTGTTTGTCCTTAAACAGTTGGTTCTCTCTCTCTCTCTCTCTCTCTCTCTCTCTCTCTCTCTCTCTCTCTCTCTCTCTTTCTCTCTCTCTCTCTCTCTGTTGTTGCTGTGCCCCATGTTAGGCAAATCTGTGAATGTATGCATGAACCTCTCAGTGATATCCCCCTGTACTTTGGCAGCTGTGCGGGGTGGGTTTTTCATGGTTACCGTGATTCTGTCTCTTCTACTCTTCTTTATGGGGTCCCACTCTCATTTGTCCTGCTGATGCTATGTAACCAGCCCTCAGTTTTTCTTCGGGAGAAATGGTCCACAAGCTGGTGTATATTAAGTGTGCCTATGGGAAGGGATGAGTTCATCTTCCTATGCAGCCATCTTGGATCCACTTCCCAAGTACACATTCCTAAAAGTAAGTTCAAGTATAATCCTACATTTTAAAAAGACATAATTTTTTTTTTTTTTACAAATGCAAGTTTTTATTTCTTCATCTCTAAGCATGAAGCAACACTGGATAAATAGTTAATGTTATGAAGGCTTAAACTTTTTAGCAATCTGAATACCTAATTTTTACATAATCCATTAATTATGTAGTATCTGAATCCTCTGTTAGGCTAATTTTTCTAATATACTATGACACTTTTATTGTTTGGCAGTTGTTTAAGCATTGTTTCTGACATACAATTATTTTCTAATACAGGTTGCCATTCTTTTCTTATTTTAACCATCTCAGCAGTTTTCTATAGTCTTAAAAAAGCTCTAAGAAAAATAAGCACTCAGTCATTTTAATAAGTCTATAGAGCTACATCTGTACCAACTTACCAGACACACTCAATAATCATCATCATATTTACAGTCTGCTTTACAATTAATAAAGTGATTGCATAGACTTTAATTCATAAGATCACCAAAATAGCACTAGGAGGTAAGTTTCCTACTTTGTCATATGTTTCCTTACCTAATAGAGAAACTAAGACTAACAGAGCTAGAATTAATTATCTAAGTTCATATGATCATTAATGGTGATTCTGCATCATATAAAAGTTCTGCTTAAATAAATACCATTCTATCCAGTTTACTTCTCTGTACGTGTAAAAGTATTCAACATTACAACTTTCTGTTACTATTTTACTCATCCAATTAATATCTATATAGATTAGGTAAACTAAATTAATATGACAAGTATTTTAGTGTTTTAACAAGAGAATGGGACCTCAATCATCTTTTCCCTCCATTATTTTTCCTTCTGACATTACCTATAAAACTGGAATAATTAAGGATGGTATAAGGCATCTTTTTTTACTCAGCAGCCTTATCATATTCATCTGACACAAAATTGATCTAATGAGTTGATGATCCTTCCATTCCCAGAGCCACTGTGAATAGAGAATCTACTGTTTCGTACTTGACATCAATATGATTAATGGCATCCATATAATTCACCTTTCATCAATATGATGTAAACAATGATTCAATTCAGTGAACTGAACAAACAAAAAGTATCACTCTACTTTTTTAATCAACTAAATCAGCAATTTTCAATGTTTTTCATCTCATTACACACATAAACTAATTACTAAAATCCTACCATACACCATACACACACACACACACACACACATACACACTAGGGGTCCAGTGCACAAAAATTTGTGCACTCAGGAGGTCCCTCAGCCCTACCTGTGCCCTCTCTCAGTCTGGGACCCCTCTGGGGATGTCCACCTGCTGGCATGGTCAACCTGTGTGAGGAGCTAATGGCTGTTTGCAGGCTGGCCAAGGCCCCCAGTGTGGACCCTCACCCTATTGAGGTGTGGCCAGCTTGGGTGTGGGCCTGAGGGCCATTTTCAGACTTTCAGGCTGCCCACAGTCCCTTCAGGTTTTGGGTCCCTACTGGGGTACCTGGCCAGCCTGGGTGAGGGGCTGATGGCTGTTTGCAGGCTGGCCAAGCCCCCCAGTGGGGACCCTTGCCCCATTGGGGTGTGGCCAGCATGGGTGATAGACTGAGGGGTGTTTTCAGGCTTTCAGGCTGCCCACAGCTCCCATTGACCCAATGTCCCAGCAAGGCTGTCTGGAAGCAGGTTTCTGGGGTTTATTTATCTTCTATAATTGATACACTGTTCCTTTAAGCTGAAGCCTAGGTAGGTAACAAAGCCTCCTGTCTGCTTCAGCTCTGTGGCTTCTAAGATTGAAAGAATGTTGCCTTAGTAGTCACAGCCAGGACTGCTGTTTACTTCAACTCCCAGGCTTCTATAATTGAGACAATGTTGCAAATATGTTGTTGCCTGGAGCCAGGAGAAGCCCAGCCGGCCGGCAAACAGTTTTACTCCTGCTGTAACAGAAGCTGCCTGTTTACTCCAGCAGCTCTGTGACTGCTGGCCTCCATCTTGGCTGTGTTAATTTGCATATAGTCACTCTGATTGTCTGGTGGGCGTGGCTTAGGCATCCCAAAGAAACGGTCAATTTCAATATTATGCTTTTATTATTTTATTTATTTATTTATTTATTTATTTATTTATTTATTATATTTTGCCGATCTGACAAAAAATTGGTATAATTTTGATTCAGTCACACCAGATGGCTCTTGTGTTGTCTGTTGTCATTTTTTTTCATTATTATTTGACAATCTAAGTGCCAGTGAAAATTGTTGAACTAAACCAAACAACTAGCTGGTGACCATTAACTTTTCAAACAATTGCTTTAAAATCATGTAGGACCCATCTTAATTTAAGCTTATTTTACTTAAAACACGTTTCTACAGATTTATTATACAGGTGTTTTTAATGTATGCATTGTAGTACAAAATTTTTTATTTATAAAAATCTATAAAATCTTATTTTAGAACATTGTGAATCTTGTATATGTCTTATTTCTAGTGGCATTTTTTATCTCAACAATTTAATTTCCTTTTGCACAAAACTATCAAGTGAGTGTGTGTGTGTGTGTGTATGGAAAGAGAGGAAGAGAGAGATAGAGAGAGAAAGAAGAAAAACAGAGATTATAGATATTATTTTATATACTAGTGACCCAGTGCACAAAATTCATGCACATTAAAATGGAATTAATTAGAGGAAATATTTTAATATTGCTATTTTCCCTTTCTCTATAATAGAAGTGTCAGAGATGAAAGAAAATTATTAAAATGTATATGAAAATCTTCCTCTTGTCAGAGTCTGGGGTACGCCATGGGAACCAGAGTTAAGTCCCTGCCTGCCCATGTGTTCCTCAAAATCACAGGAGACCCAGACCCAGCTGGCCCCACCCCCATAAAGCCTGTCAGATGGGGGGGGCACAGTCTCAGGTCCCCCAGCCCGGGGTGGGGTGCATGGCCTTATGTCCCCCAGCCCAGGCTGGAGCAGGGGGCATGCCTTGAGGCCTCTGTTAAGCACCACCAAGCAGGGTGTGCAGCCTCAGGTCCCCCACCCTGGCACTGGGACGGAAGGCATGGCTTGAGGTCCGCCATTAAGCCCCGCCAGGTGGGAGGTGCACCCTGAGGTCCCCCGTCAAGCCCTGCCAGGTGGGGGGCATGGCTTCAGGTCCTCTGGCCCAGTGCCAGGGTGAGGGGTATGACCTCAGGTCCCCCAGCCCAGTCTGGGATGGGGAGTGAGGCCTGAGGTTCCTCGTCAAGCCCCATCAGGTGGGGGGCATAGCCTCAGGTCCCCTGCCCCAGCCCAGCACCACACAGCCTCAGGTCCCTGTTGATTGCTTATTAAGGCTCCTTATGGGAACTCAGCCTCTGCTGTGGAAGCAGCCATCTTATGTTACAGAATCTCTGCCTCTGCTGTGGGCACAGTAATCTTGATCATTACAGTGTGATGGTCAATTTGCATATTCCCTCTTTATTAGATAGGATGAGGCAGAATATATATACATCAGATGCCTATTGCATATACTTTATATTATTATTTTAAAAGTAAGTACAAAGTGTGGCAAACTTAGGTTTATAATTGTTTGTATATAAATAATACAGTAAACAAATAGTAATATAAGAATAAACTGTGTTTCCATACTCACAACTGTAAGCCCACTTTTGCCTCATCCTATATAGTTTACTAAACATGTAAATATTTTTCTGAACAATGATTCAGAGTTTTTGTCAGGGTTTTCATTGCTTCAGAAAATACAGGTAATCCTTGAGGGCAAGGAACTTGAAGAGAGAAAATAAACACGAAAACATCAATCATAGAAGAAAAACATATTAACACTACATTATAGCTTCTCACAATATTATATCTTCAAATATACACCTAGGTTTTTAAAATTATTTTCCTTTTTGTTCACTATTCACAAAAATGCAAAAGGCTCTTCTGAATCAAATTGGAAAAAGAAAGATAAAATGGATAGTATTGAAATCAAAGAATACTAATTAGGAAAAGGGTAAGGATGGTATCAAGAAAATTTGGATATAGTCTAACCACTATATAATACACCTGAAACTGACACAAATTAATATTGAATGTAAACTTTAAGTGAAAGTAATTTTTTTAAATTAAAGAGAGTTTGCATATACACAAGAATAGGACTATTTTTATAATATAAGTAACATTCCACTTGCATTTAAGATAGTGTTCCTTTTACAGGTATTATCATCAATTTATTTGCAATATCAATAGATCTAATTTATATTTATCCCCCTAATGCATTCATTCAACTCCATTGCTTTAAATTATCAGTAGCATCCCAGGAGTCTGATGTTCTCTGTAATAACCTTTCTTTTTGCAGAGTCATCAAATGACGGTTCAATCGAAGGCACTCGCCAGTCCATCCAACTCCACCTTCAGTGTCTCTATAGTACACTTTTTCTTTTATATTGTTTATAGGAAAAACACTGCACTAACATGATCTATATCATGCATTCTCTTTCACTGCTTTGTCACAGGCCTCTGTGATCCTGGAGTGGCTGGTAAAAGAGACTTGTCAAAAAGGGAATCATAGACAGGGAGAAAGCGAGAGACAATGCAACTTTCCCACTGATGTAAACATGTTATCTCAAATAGCGCATCTTAGCACCTGGCTATCCCTTTGCTTTCACTTCCATTTTATTGAAAAATAACAACTTAAAGCTTAAATTATCTGGCATTATTTTAAGTAAATCCACCTGTGTCCAGAAAGTTTCTATGTTTCTTTTTTTCAACATATACTTTAGGTGCTAAAAGGACTAGTTTCAACATTTAAACCAAGATTGCTCAGCATACCTATTTGTCATATACTTAATGCTTCCCTCTGAGAGAATGTGTTACCAACAAATGCCACCTACTATATAATTCACTTTGTTTTACAATTATCACAAAAGTATACTAAATAATTAATTAATCTTAAACGTTTCTATGTTACCTTGTTTACTAGAAAACTTATCTATAGAGAAGAATATGGTGTGAGCTGTTGAAATTGTGTTAATCAATGATAATTCCATGGCACAGCTGACAACTATACATAGAATTAGTCTGGGTAACATCCATGATTGCAATCTTGTTAGCGTGTGTTAATATGCCTATAAATAGTACAGAATCATCCAAATTATTTGTTTTCCTTTCAAATTTACAAAAAGCTAATCTTGTGAAGCAGCAAAATAGAAACCATTGAAATTTATCTGAGAAGGAATTATGTTGTACTAGAAAAAGCTTTTAAAGTTGAGCTGTAGGGTTTTTTTTTCTCTTCATAAGTAAAATAAATCATAAAAAATACAAAGACAATAAATCATAAAAAATGCAAAGACAATAAAGAATGTAAGCAGAAGATTCAAGTAATGGTACCTATAGGATATTATGACTATAATGATCATTACATCTAAACTTGTTTTTTAAAAAAGTGACTGCACAAAGTTTAGGAAAAGATCAGGGCAAATTCTCAGACAGTAGCTGCATTCCCTGACCCCAACACAATGTCCTCTATTTGCTTCCTACTGTAACCTGTCTGCACGCACATCTAGAATCCGTATGACAAAACCTTGAAAATCCACACATAACAAGCAAGGCTAACATTATGTGTAACGAGGGCTTTCTTTCTAAAGAAAGGTATTATTTTACATCTGAAGATCTGATCCGGCTTTTGCTCTGATTCACATGACTAGACTTGTGGGAGCTAATGTGAAAGACAACTAGAAACAGCACTGAAATGCGAAACACAAACGCAGGGGGCGATGCAGGGAAGCATTTTTATAAAATTGCTATTTTTGTTTTGAGATTCAGGATAACTGCTTTGTTTAAGATGTCTCAATAGAAAATTAACACTAAAAAGCACGTGAAATGCTATATTAATGGGAATGTAATATTAATTAAAAGGAACTTTCTGTAAGAAATACTTTACAAGTAACCAGATACAGATTTGATACCTATAACATATGTAATGCTTCATCCAAATAGCACAATGTGGAAGTAAAATAAATATTTAGAAAAAACTTTCAATGGAGTTTGTTGTTCCCAGAAATTAATTTGCTTGGAAAAATGTTAATTTTTCTTGGTTAGTTGTTTTTATGCTGAAGACAGAGAAATAAATATTCTATATTAATGTGCTGCCAGGATAAATCCTAAAGAAATTATTGATCATTTGAAGAGATGAGTATAAGTTTCACAGTGATTTCTATGATTACGTGTACATTTATCTTTTTCCTGCCACAACTTTTTTTTAAACAATGTACTTTTATTTTTAAAAAGTAATTTTCTTCTCTAACTTTGTTTAACTGGTCAATAAAATATAGGCCTCAAGATAGGGGCTTTAATAGAACATCATGAGAAATCAGAAAAAAGTGACATCTTGATATTTTAAAGATCATTCTATAAGAATTTGAGCAACATGATGGATACTTTGGCTTTTCAGCACATAGAGTGCATAAATATTTCTCCAATAATTCAAAAAAAATTCATCCCAAAGAGTACTCACTGATTTCACTTCTTTTTCTTTTCATATTTCCTCCAGCAATGAAATACACTAAAATGTTAGTGATAAAATGCAATATCATACATTTGTCAAAACCTATAGAAGGCATAACACAACAGTAAATGCTCATTTAAACTATGGAGTTCAATACATAATGAATCAATACTAATTCATCACTTGCAACAAATCAACCACACTAATGGAAGACATTAATAATGGAGGGAATTGTATGTGGGGGAAAGGAGGTACCTGGAACTCTGTCCTTATTGTTTATTTTTCTTTAAACTTATGCTGCTCTGAACTATAAAATTTAATATAAAAGTATTAAATATTATATTTTGAGGAAATAATATGTTATTTTCACTACAAATCACTACATAATATTTTTGCAGGAAAATTTATCATTATTTTTTACTCATTTTTGTCTTTTAATAAAGAATGAAAAAGTATATTGACTTGATTTGAGACCCTAAATACCATACACACACACACACACACAATAGGGGCCCAGTGCACAAAAATTTGTACACTCGAGGCTGGGGGTCCCTCAGCCTGGCCTCTTGCAGTCTGGGACCCCTCAGGGGATATCCATCTGCGGGCATGCCTGGCCAGCTTGGGTGAGGGGCTGTTAACTGTTTGCAGGCTGGCCAAAACCCCATTGGGAAACCTCACCCTATGGGGGTGTGGCCAGCCTGGGTGAGGGGCTGAGGGCCGTTTTCAGGCTGCCCACAGCTCCCATTGACCCAACATCCCAGCAAGGCTGGCTGGAATCAGGTTTCTGGGATTTATTTATCTTCTATAATTGAAACATTATTGCCTTGAGCAGAGGCCTAGTCAGGCAATGAAGCCTCTTGTTTGCTTCAGCTCTGTGGCTTCTATAATTGAAACTTTGTTGCCTTGAGTGGAGGTCACAGCTGGCCAGGGCAGGCAGTTTCCTCCATCGCTGGCCTTCTGTGTTCTCTAGCTCCATGGCTGATGGCCAACATCTTGGCTTGGTTAATTTGCATATTGTCTCTCTGATTGGCTGGTGAGAGTGGCTTGGCCGGTGGGCGTGGCTTAGGTGTAACAGAGTGAGGGTCAATTTGCATATTACCTTTCTATTAGATTAGATTTATAAAAGCCTAAATGACTGATAGAACAACTGAATGACCGGTTGACCGGTTGCTATTACACATGCTTACCACCAGGGAGCAGAAGCTCAATGCAGGAGCTGTCCTCTGGCGGTTAGTACACTCCCACAGTGGGAGCACCGCTCAGCTAACCAACAGGTGTCAGACACAGGGCTCATGGCTGGTGAGCGCTGCTATGGCCCACAAGCCTCTTCCAATCTGGGCTGGCTGGGCGCAATCCTGCAACAGTCGCAGCAGGGCTGGGATAAGTGCTAGCTGCAGGAGAAGCAGCAGGTGGTGTTGGACTGCTGATTTCAGCCCAATCCCCTCAGACCACACAAAGGGACGCCACTGGTGACAAATTCATGCACTGGGCCTCTAGTAGGTTATACTTGTTAATATATAAAAGCTATCCTCTGATTAATTTTTAAAAGAAAATATTCTGAATAAAAATTTTATATTTACCCCTTTAAAAGGCATTTCTTCAAATACATGCCCAGGTACTAATATATAGTTCCTACATTTCTATGCAGATGATATATGATGATGACAGATAGATAGATAGATGATAGATGATAGATAGATGATAGTGTCAAATGAAATTGGTACTGATGGTTAGCAGATATCTAAATCTATGTGATCAACTTGGTGAGAAGTCAATGCAATCATGAGATGTGCCTTCTATTACACTGGGATTGAAGTGCTGTGCTTCAGATCCTCTCATTTGTACTATGGCCTCTGGTCTCTTCCCTGGGTGTCTGGCTGAGTGGTCAGGCTGGCTCTCCCTGGTCTGATTACTTCCTCAGATCTGAAGTGTTCTTAAATAGCACACATTTTGCCTTGGTAGGATGGCAGTAAGTGCATTTCTGCTGCTTTTGTTATTACTTTTTCATTTTGCTCCCTAATTATATTTGGTTTATCTGTGAAAAGCAGACTCTGGAATAGTGAAAGCCCTCTATTTAGCTATACAGAAACTAGTCCTCTAGACTAGGGAGATAGAAACTTAGTTGATCATCAAAATAATCTAAATAGTATTGAAAATATATAGATTCTTATACCCCACCCAAGACCAAATGAATCAATTTTTCCAGAAGTAGCACCTTGAAATCTCTATTTTAATTGATACCTGTATATAGTTATAGTTAGAAACCAGTGCCTGATAATGTATAATGCTCGGTATGAGATTTTTGTTAGTGTGAATGTGTGTGTGTGTGATTAGTATTGGAAACTATCTTATTAAGCAAGTGTTCACACTTCTATGATTATTTGTTATCTCCTAATATGCATATTTTCAGAGAAAACAACTTTTTTAAAAGTATATATATTTTATTGATTTTTTACAGAGAGGAAGGGAGAAGGATAGAGCATTAGAAACACCGGTGAGAGAGAAACATTGATCAGCTGCCTCCTGCACACTCCCTACTGGGAATGTGCCCACAACCAAGGTACATACCCTTGACGGGAATCAAACCCGGGACCCTTGAGTCCGAAAGCTGACACTCTATCCACTGAGCCAAACCGGTTAGGGAGAAAACAACTTCTTAATCAGCTGATCTATGCTTTATTCATATTGTTATTGAATAGTACAGTTCATTATTAGTTTTTGTTATTGCTACCTGGCCAAATATACATAATAGTGAAAGTATAAAGTAGTCATTTAGGTCATGTCTTCTAATTCTTACAGAGCTCACAAGACAAGCAGACAAGGTTGACTTGAATGGTTTTAGAGAGGTTTTTCAACTCAAGTCAGCACATCCTGTCAAACTCCTTATTAGCTAATAAATTACTTCCCCCAGGCAATTTATTCTTCCTCTCCCTCTCAACAAACTCTCTATATCCATAATTGTTTTCTCTGACTTGAATTAGTGACTAATATGAGAGTTAAATCAAAAGCAACCTTTTTACAAGTTCAAGAATGCAGACATAAATAATGAATTATGAATATTTAACTGTCTCTTTTGGCACCCAAAGCACCAATCTAACTTGTTCCCAATGAGCCCAGATACCACCTCAAAATCTTCCTTTGCATTGCAATGCTACAAAAAAGTTAATTTTCCCCACTGAATATGGTGTGGGCAGTGGATTGTCATATATGGCCTTTATTATGTTGAGATATGTTCCTTCCATTGCCACTTTGCTGAGTTTTTATCATAAATGGGTGCTAGATTTTATCAAATGCCTTTTCTATATTTATTGATATGTCATGTATTTTTTATCTTTCATTTTGTTTATGTAGTGTTTTATGTGTATTGATTTGTGGATGTTGTACCAACCTTGCATTCCTAGAATAAATCTCACTTGATAATAATGTCTGACCTTTTGAATATATTGCTGGATTGGGTTTGCTAATACTTTGTTGAGGATTTTAGCATCTATGTTCATCAGGAATATTAGCCTATAATTATCTTTCTAGTGTCTTTTATCTAGTTTTTGGAACTGGATAATTCTGGCCTCATAAAATGAGCATGGGGTTTACCCTCCTCTTGAATTATTGGAATAGTTTGAGAAAGATAGGTGTTAGTTCTTTCTGAAATATTTTGTAAAATTCACTTATAAAGGGATCTGGTCCAGGTCTTTTGTTTTTTGGGGAGATTTATGTTTATTATTGCTTTAGTTCAATTCTTTGTACTCTGTCTAATCAAATTATCTGATCCTTCCTGAATCAGTTTTGGAAGATTTTCATTTCCCTTAAGATCAGGAACAAGGCAGAGGTGTCCACTTTCATTACTCTTGTTCAATATAGTACTGAAAGTTCTAGCCACAGCAATCAGGCAAGAATCCTATCTAATAAAAGAGTAATATGCAAATTACGCATCACTCCATGACAAAGATGGCTGCCCCCATGGCTACAAGATGGAGGCGCCCAGTCCGGCTCAGCCTCGCCACTGAAGTGGTCAGGCCTGTTAACCAGGCAGTTGACGGGAGAGGCGGGGGGCATGAGGGGCAGAACAGGTGATCAGAAGGGGGTGGGGGTCCCCTGCCCAGCCAGAGGCCTTCAGCAGAGGCCTTAGGTATAGGAAAGGGCAGAGCCAGTGATCATAGGATGCAGGGACAGTGCCGGTGATCAGAGGGGTATGAGGGTGCCCTACTCAGGCATAAGATCTGGGCCAGAGGCCTCAGACCTAGGCAGGGGCAAGGCCAGAGATCACAGGGTCCTGGGCTCTGCAGAGCCAGAAATAGGAGAGGCAGGGGCAGAACCTGCTATCACAGGGGTCTGGGCACTGGTGGAACTGGCAAAGCAGGGGTCTTGGGGTCCCCTGCCCAGGCCTGCAGCCTTGGCCAGAGGCTGCCAGTGGGGCAAGGGCAGAGCCAGTGATGTCAGGGGGCAGAATCAGAGCCAGTGATTGCAGAGGCCTGGGCTCTGTGAAGCTGGTGATCAGAGGGATTTGGGAGTCCCCTGCCCAGGCCTACATCCTTGGCCAGAAGTTACAAGCCTGGGCAGGGGTGGATCTGGGATTGTATGGGAGGGGTAGAGCTAGTGATCGGAGTGAGCTACAGAGGAAACACCTTTCCTTATTGCTCATTGGCTAGGCTCCCTGTATGCCACTGGTAATATTCTTAGTAACTTGGGTAATAAGAATCTCTAAAGGTGATCTAGGTTTTTTCCACCACACTCCTGGAGAAAAAAAAAATGAAAGCCCACTGCTGGAGGGTTAAGAAATGTCATATCCTGCCCTAGCCAGTTTGGCTCAGTACATAATGCCTCAGCTTGCTGACTGCAGGGTCTGGGTTCAATTCTGACTAAGGGCATGTACGTAGGTTGCAGGCTCCTCCCTGGCCAGGGACCAGGTCAGGGCATATGCAGGAGGCAACCAATCAAAGTGTTTTTCTCACTTTGATGTTTCTCTCTGTTTTTCCCTTCTCTTTCACATTCTCTAAAAAATCAATGAAACATATCCTCAGGTGAGGATATAAAAAAAGAAAGAAATGTCATATCCTATGAAAATGCATAAAGTAAGTTGTCATTTTTTTCCTGGTGAAGGGACTGGAGTCCATGTTGATGAAAACACCTTGGTGGCTGTGGTGACTGGCAGTGGCTGCAGCAGCGGGGTGTTGGGGCTGGTGGCTTCCCCTGATTAGCCTGGTAACCTCCCACAAAGGGAGGCCAGACTGTGGCTTAGGCTTGCTCCCCAAGGGGATCAGGGAGTGTGTGTAAGCTGTCAGTAGGACACTCCCGGAGGGCTCCCAATATGTGAGAGGGGGTAGGCTTGGCTGAGGAACCACACTCAGTGCATAAATTTTGTGCACTGGGCCCCTAGTTTATTCAATAAATGGTTCTGGGAAAACTGAACAGATACATGCATAAAAATGAAACTACACCACCTTCTTACACCATGTACAAGAATAATCTAATACTGTATTGAAGACTTAAATGTTAGATTTGAAACTATGACAATCCCAGGAGATAACATAGACAATATAATTTCAAACATATCTCACAGCAAAGTTTTTTTCTGATAGATAGCCTTGGGCAAGGGAAGCAAAAGAAAAAATAAACAAATGGGACTATATCAAACTAAAAAGCCTTTGCAGAGCTTTGTAATTTAATTAGATGTCTGGTATGATACCTCAAATTTTTTTGCTCTTTCTCAAGATTGCTGAAGCTATTCAGAGTCATTTTGGATTCCATATGAATTTTTGGAATATTCTGTCTAGATTTGTGAAATATGCCATTGATACTTTAATAAGAATTGCATTGTTTATGGAATATAGACATTTTAATGATCTTAATTCTTCCAATCCATGAGCACAGTATATGCTTCTCTTCTTTGTATTTTCCTCAATTTCTTTCTTCAATGTCATATTCACCAATGATATATCTGATAAGGGATTAATATACAAAATTTATAAAAAACATCTAAAACTCAACATCATAAAAACAAAAAAATCCAATTAAGAAATAGTAAAGGACTTGAATAGACACTTCTCCAAAGAGGACATACAGATAGTCAATAGATATATAAAACTATTCTCAACTTCACTAACCATCGGAGAAATGCAAATTAAAACCACAATGAAGTACCTATCAGAATGCTATCATCAGTAAATCAATAAATGACAAGTGTTGGCAAGGATGTGGAGAAGTGGGGAACCTGGTGAACCATTGGTGGAAATGCAGATTGGTTCAGCTGCTGTGGAAAGCAGTATGGGAGTTGACTCAAAAAATTAAAAATGGAGCCCTTACTGGTTTGGCTCAGTGGATAGAGCATCAGCCTTCAGACTGAAAGGTCCCATGTTCGATTCCTGTCAAGGGCATGTACCATGGTTGTGGGCACATCCCCAGTAGATGTGCAGGAGGCAGCTGATCAATGTTTCTCTCTTATCGATGTTTCTAACTCTCTATACCTCTCCCTTCCTCTCTGTAAAAAATCAATAAAATATATTTAAAAAATATTACAAATGGAGCTGCTTTTGATCCAGTGATCCCACTTCTGAACGTGTGTACAACTCAAAACACAAATTCGAAATAATATATGCATCCCCATGTTCATTGCAGTATTATTTGCAATAGCCAATGTTAGGTCGCCAAAGGAGGAACACAGGAGACCAGAATGGTGGGGGATTTTAGATTTATACAATCATCTGCACATCTGCAAGCCTGGATGGCTTCAGCACCCAGTGATAGGAGCCAGCTGCTTTTAAAGGATTTTTGGTGGCTTTTTCTGGGTGGAGATTCTTTGTGCATTCCCTGGAGGGGAGATAATGGAATGTGGTCACAGTAAGTGAAATGTGGTCTCAGCAAAGGGAATGTCCTTAGTGGAATGGCCTGAAAAGCCAGTTTCCGGGGGAAGGGTATCGATTCAATTCTTTGATGAGACCTAACAGCCAATATTTGGAAACAGCCCAAGTGCCTGTCAGTAGACGAGTGGATAAAAAAGCTATGGTATACCTATACAATTGAATAAAAAAGAGGGAAACCTTAACTTTTGCAACAGCATGGATGAACCTAGAGAGTATTATACTAAGTGAATAAGCCGGTCAGAAAGGCAAGTACCACATGATTTCACTTATATGTGGAATCTAATGAACAAGATAAACTAGCAAATGAGGTGGAGGCAGAGAACAGACTGACAGCTGTCAGAGAGGAGGGGCTTGGGGGCTGAGTGAGAAGGGTGAAGGTGAAGTAGAAATTTTGGGGATTAAGCTAAGAATAAAAGAAAGACTCTTGGACACAGACAGCAGTACGGTGATTGTCAGAGGAAAGCAGGGGTGGGGAGAGGTAGAAGCAGTTACAGGAGGGATATATGGTTTTGGAAGGAGATTTGATTTGAAGTGATGAACCCACAATCTACACTAATAAAAGAGAAATATGCAAATTTCTGTCACTCTGCTATGCCCACCAGCCAATCAGAATGACTATGCAAATTAACCCAACAAATATGGCGGTTAATTTGTATACACAGGTGTGGAGGGAAGACTGAAGACAATGTAGAAGGAAGCCAAGCACTGCAGAAGGAAGCAAAGCTGTGGAGAAGCAATTGCCGTGGTGGAGATGGGAGGGAAGCAAGGAGGGAAGCAAGCAGGTGACGGAGGTGGCGAGAGGGAAGCAAGAGGGGCTGCGGAGGCGGGTTTCACTCCCTTATCTGCTTTGCTCCGGCTGCAGGAAGCCCTATTCCTGCAGGAATCTTCCTGAAATGGGCCTCTAGTCTAATCTAATAAAAGAGTAATATTTAAATTGACCATTTCTACAGGATGCCTAAACCACGCCCACCAGCCAATCAGAGTGGCTGTATGCAAATTAACCCAGCCAAGATGGTGGCCAGCAGTCATGTTGCTGGAGTAAACAGAGGTTTCTGTTGCATCAAGAGTAAACTGTCTCCCGGCAGGCTTGGTCTCTCTGTGCTCCAGTCAACATATATGCAACATTGTTACAATTATAGAAGCCTCTGAGCTGAAGCACACAGCAGCCTTCCGTTGCACCAGCAATGGAGGAAACTGCCTGCCTAGAGTCTACTAAGGCAACATTCTTTCAATTATAGAAGCCATGAGCTGAAGCAAACAGAGGCTTCATTACCTGCCTAAGCCTCAGTTTAAAGGAACAGTATCAATTATAGAAGATAAATAAACCCCAGAAACCTGCTTCCAGCCAGTTTTGCTGGGACATTGGGTCAATGGAGCTGTGGGCAGCCTGAAAGCCTGAAAACATCCCTCAAGCCCGCACCCAGGATGGCCACACCCCAATGGGGTGAGGGACTCCACTGGGGGGCTTGGCCAGCCTGCAAACAGCCACCAGCCCCACACACAGGTGACCAGGTACCTCAGTAGGGACCCAAAACCTGAAGGGGCTGTGGGCAGCCTGAAAACGGCCCTCAACCCATCACTCAGGCTGGTCACACCCCAGCGGGGTGAGGGTCCACACTGAGGGGGCTTGGCCAGCTTGCAAACAACCATTAGCCCCCCTCACCTAGGCTGGCCAGGCATGCCAGCAGATGGACATCCCCCGAGGGGTCCCAGACTGTGAGAAGGCACAGGCCGGGCTGAGGGACCTCCCAAGTGCACAAATTTTTGTGCATCGGGTCCCTAGTATAATATAAAGATGATGCATTGTAGAATTGTATACCGGAAACCTCTATAATTTTATTAACCAACATCACCACAATAAATTCAATAAAAAAGTTAAAATCACTCTGCCATTATCTTTCTTACAGAAAAATCAAGGCAAATCCAATTGGAAAGAAATTTAGAACTTTTTTAAAAAGCCATTTTTATTGTTGATTGAAAAGATGTGCAAAATACTGTGCTATTTGTTCACAAGAATTATTAACTCTGTCACATATAGGCATGTGAGTGCTAACATAATCCTCTAGCAGAAAATGCTGGAAGCTGGTTTTACCTGGACATTTAATGTATATCATGCTACATTAAATACATTGACTGATTTTTAAATTTGAAATAGATTTGTATATTGATGAATAAAAATTTTATTATTTTTGTTTAATTGACTGGCAACTGTAATGGAAATACAAAGTTTAAAATATTTTTTGCAGGGATTAACTTGTCAACTCTTTATTGAGTCCTAATTGACTGAATAATCATTGAGTTGAAATAACCAAAACCATTTGATTACTTAGTTTTTTAAAGGAAGAGTCATTTATTTCCATTACCACTTATAAAATTAATGCTAGAAATCTATCAACCCACCTGGTGAATATCTATTTTTTCTTCAAACTTTTCTATACTTGTCATTAACAATTATATACAAATGGCAGTTTTCACATTTAAGAGGATTATTCAATATTACACAGAAACTAAGCACTAAGGGGGAAAAAGAAAAACAAGTGCAGTAATCCAATATGTAATCGGCCACAATACATAATGGTGCAATACATAACGGACATGGTGTCAGCAGCTCCAAACCGTCTATTCTGATGAATAGAAAAACACACACAACAATTTCATACTGTTTCCCAAAGAGAACCTAAGCAGAGTACAAGGAGCAATAGCTGCAAAATGGAGTCCCAACAGGCTTATTCAAACATGCAAATTAACAGCATTGAAAAGCAATGTACAGTAATCAGGTCCCATTTAGTATTGTAACATCAGCTGGGACACAATAGCTGTCTGTGTATCCTGTATTGGTTACAGCCACCACATGAGTAATTAAGCACTTTAAACAAGTCAACCAGTTAAGCTGTCCTACAACTTAGGAGTGAAAACCAAAGCTGTAACAAAGAACAAAAACAAGGTGCCATCGGCCTTGATTATACTGGTCCACTCACTCAACAGCATATGTTCCTCCAAATGAAAGCAGATTGGAGGGCTCACCTGCACTTTAGAATTTTGTTTTACCAGCCTGCACATCGAAATAACGTAGATCCCCAATGTGTTTTTGTGCAACTAAAAATAGTAATTGTAGTAATATTTCTCTAATTCGTTTTGTATTTTGAAAATATGTTAAATATATCTGTAATGACCAGTTAAAAATAGTCATTTAGTTACTGCTTCCAGAATTGGTCCAGTTTTCTAACTACATAGTTACCTTTAAGATTTGTAGATTGGTGTACCCTGGCACTGTGTACCCACATGTGCTAAGGCCAGTGTTTTGGGAGTCTGTGCTGCCCAGAGTTAACCACAGACATAGCTTTGGAAGATCAGGCTTAAACTGCTTGGACTTCTGCAGTATGCTACTGGGATAGATGAATGGAGATTGTCTTTGTTTCCAATCTCTTAGATACTATAAATATCACATCGAAAGTGTCTACAGAGGTCAGGTAACTTCTTTCCAAGGGAGAAGATAATTTATCCCTGATGTTAAAACTATGAATTCTTGATTGCAATGGAACCAAACAAAGGACAGGTATTTACTATCCTGAAGTGTGCTCTTCTATTTGTCCTCAACTTTCATTCCTCACAGCTAAATAACTTGAGTCCCTTTCATCTTTCCACATAAGTCTGTTTTTAATGGGCTTTGTTATTTTCGTGTCTGTCCTCTGAACCCTTTCTAATGCATTCATATCTTGCAGGTGCATTGATATTTTAGTATGGCCTTTACCCCACAGCAGTCCTGCGAGGTCACTGCAGTCAGTGTTCCCTCTAATTTTTTTCCAACCATGTACTGGCTGGGTGACAAGGGATCTGCTTGAGAAGGTTGGGTCAGGTCAGGGTGTCAGTGGGGTTACTTACTCACCTGCATCTCATAGCTGGGACAAGAATGGGGACCGACGGAACCTCCTGAGGCTTCAAACCTGGTGAAATGATGTATGAGACTCTCTCACAGTCACTTCTGAGTTACCCTCAAGGGAATGGAACTTTACTAACTGTTTTATGCATGTTCAATTTAAAGAATATAGAAACCCACAGGACTTCACAGATGTCAGCCATCACAAAAATTATTTAACTTATCTTTAACCTCACTATTAAATATTCAGCCTCCTGCTATGCAGCCAGAAATTTAGCTTTGAGATTTTACTTGTAATACATAACAGTTGGGGACTTATCAGGTATCTTTGTAGAGCAACAAGAGAATGCTCATTAATTTTAATTCCTCTGATGCCCTCTTTAGCTGTTTGATGAGTCAGGCTCAAAGTAATAGGAGTAATTTTCACATCATTTCACTCAATTGCCTTGAACTATAAAATCTATCTTCTCTCTGTCAATATGTAGTTCAAAACAGTTGAATAAATGATATTAAAGCAGAGTCTGGTTTTTATCTAACAATAGCTTAATGTTATCCCATATTAAGAGAGGCAGGAAAGGGAATGGGATAGAGGTTAGCTTTTCCAAACGAGAAGAAATATTTGAGGGAAAGCTAAAGAGTGAGTGGAGAAGACACATAGCAAAATTCCAAAGAGAAAGTAGACAAGATAGCAGGCAAGAGGCATTCTGTGCCTTATTAAGCATCGTGAGTTGAGGGAAAGTACACATACAGAATATGACTTTCGGAAAAAAGGGCATCATGTAGCAATAGGATAGATATAGGAGCCAGAGTTTATAAATGAATGGAAAATCAGACTGAACACCATTGCATGAAACATAAGAAATTATGCTACTAACTAAAAATAAGAAGCAAGATGTTACCACTCATTATGGGTATTTTGCTACTGTGTCCCTAACATTTTAGTGGAGTTAACTATAAATTTTCCAAAGACTGCCCCTTCTGAGATGGTAAACATTTTCTTTTAATTCATTTGCTACCTGGGACATGGCCAACCAGTTTCTGGGTAAACAATTTAAAATGCTTTCTAATAACTGAATAAAACTGGTAGGTGTTTATGACTGGTAAGCACTAATAACTGGGGAAAAGCTCCGAGATATTCTGTTATAATACCAGCTAAAATATGATGTATATTTTTTATCCAGACCCCCATATATTCAATATCATAATTAGCTGAGAATATGATGAATGTAATGGAAAAACAATGAAGTAGAATTGTACACAGAGTCAAAATGATCCAGTAACAAGGGATTGTATCAAGATCAGAGATACTTTCCATCACTGGGAAATAAAAGTCAAAAACAATTGTGGGATAGCAGGTCTGAAGGCCTTGCTTAGCAGAAGATTGAAACTTGTTATCCCACTTGACTCATTTTATAAGATAATTAAATTAGGTTCTAAACAAGTGATCTACACATTTTTTTTTCATAAAATCTACATGTTCTCTTTTGTTTCCAATTATTTATAATGCATAATTTCATTCTTGAACATTATATATAATTTCATTATAAACATAAAGACCTAATCATACCTGTATCTTTCTACTGATGGGAGGAGAAAGAAACTTTCAAATGAAAGATCTTTTTCACAAGGCAATTTCTATTTTCTTACTCAACACAGGATACCTTAATTAGATTAGATGGTTGTAGGGTGCATGGTTAAGTCTAGGACTGACCTATTGGCAAAGCCACAAACCAGTCCCAGCTTAGAAGACACAGCCCTCTTAGCATAATTAGGCTTGACCTTATGACTCTCCCTAGATTCTTCCTAGGTAGCTAATGGGCTGTGGGAGATGCAGCAAGTGCTGCCAAAACAAGTGAAACTCACAAGAACATTGTAACTATGGTGACCACTACCTTGCTTACCTCTGGCTATAAAATAAAGGCTCAGCTTGCCTCTGGATCTCTCTCTGTGGCCTCAGTCAGGCACAGGAAGATCCACCTAGACCCAGGTTATTTTGTTTGTCATTTCTTCATCCTTTCGCCATCCTCACTCAGGCTTTCAAACCCTTGCCTGAGCTGGCTTGGCACAGATGGCAACATTATTTGAATTGAATATTATGCTAAAAGCTATGATCCTTATTTGTCAATAAACATTACTGAGTAGTATGTTAGTTTCTAAAAAACAAAGATGATTTGAGAAAATTAAACAAAATTTCAATGTAATACATGCTAATGTTCATTCTATAATAAATATATTAGATTTCTAATGACTAGTACATTGAAGTATTTCTTCATGTTGGCACTTATGTATACTTTTCATGAAATGCTTTTTATTTTGCTCCTATCATTGAGTCATTTAAACACACTACAATGGAACTTCACTATCATGAGAGAAGGAATAATTAATTTGACTCTGAATATTTAATTAAGATATGAAGAACTACATTTTTATTTTTCAAAATGAGTGTTTTGAGATTGTCTGCAATGTTGGAAAATAGAGAGTGTCCTTTTAAAAGAATAGAAAGGGGTTAATATGAAATTCTGGTCCGGATGAAGTACTATTTAGTTCATCCAAGATTTAAGCAAACTATTGAATAGGGGCAAAATAGCTTTTACAACTTGATATAATTTATCTGGTGAAAAAATTAGTTAATATGGCCACCTGAATCAGTTTTACCTGATACTCATAATTAAAATATTTTGTGCATTCATTAGATAGTTTTAAATTATGTCTATCAAAGGCTTAAAGAAGGTTTTAAACTAGGAATGCTCTGAAGTTTGAATCCCTTACTTTCACCTGCAAGTCTTCATGGTCTTATTTCTGCCTGTTTCTATGCTTATTAACTCCATTTTCAATACCAATCTAGTTCTGGCCCTGCAAATTATCTGTATGTATTGGAATCTCTAACATAATTGTTCCATTAATACTTTGCCCATGCTGCTCCATCTAATTGAAACATACTTTTTCTTCTTGATTCACTTATCAAATATATATTCATATTTGCTATAAATGTCATCTCCTTTCATAACCATTCCTGGGGGCCTAGGTTTCTTGTTTGTTTATCATAGTATTTTCTGTATATTATTATCGTGGTTACTACTACTACTATTATCATTACTAGAGGCCAGGTGCATGAAATTCGTGCATAGAATGGGAGTGGGGGGTGGTGGTGGGCCTAAATGGGCAGTCGGACATCCCTTTCACAATCCAGGACTGCTGGCTCCCGACCTCTCGCCTGCCGATTGCCCCTAACCACTCCTCTGCCAGCCTGATCAATGCCTAACTGATCCTGTGCCGACCTGATTACACCTAACTACCCTCCTCATGCCAGATGCTCCCCTCAACTGTCCTCCCCTGCAGTCCTGGGTCCCCCCGCAACTGCCCTCCCCTTGCTGGCCACCTTGTGGCAGCCATCTTTGACCACATGGGGGTAGCCATCTTTTGATAGTCAATTTGTATATTACTCTTTTATTGGATAGGATTTTCTCATTTAAGTGTCATTCTTGAATGTCAAAGATCATATCATATTTGTCCTTGAGTAGCATATTGGTTTGTTGAAAAAAAGTAAATGAATAATTAAAGTTATATGCCCTAATCTTCACAAAAACTCAAATGCAAAGTAAGTTGAAAGCATATTGTTGCAAAATACAGTAAAATATTTTCATTATAATTTATATACACTAAATGGACAGACTATTATGACCACCTGATGTTTATAGGCAAATTAGCTATAATTTCATGCTGAAGTTGCTAGAGGACCAGACCATTATAAATAGGGAAGCAGGTTGTTTACTATGACAATAGAAGAGATTTTTTTTTGAAGATATGGGTAAACAACGCGATTTTACAGCTTTTGAATATGGGATATATGCGTGGGGTGGATATATATATATATATATATATATATATATATATATATATATATATTATGACCACTCCATCAGTACTTCATTGGGCCACCTTTTGCCTTCAATGCTGCAGCAATTCTTCTTGACATTGACTCCACGAGATGTTGAAAGGTGATGCGAGGAATCTGACACCATGCCTGATGAATAGCACTGTCCAGTTCTGTGAGATTTGATGGTTGTGGAACCAACTGCCTGATGACTCTTCTAATTTTGTCCCACAAATGCTCAATTGGATTGAGATCTGGTGATTGTGGGGGCCACCTA